>JADGJK010000179.1:0-44594 GCA_027600645.1 Nowakowskiella sp. JEL0407 | reverse complement strand
GGAAATTAACGATGAAACGATTCTTTACAATTTCTATAACGTTGGCTTCTATCTTTACTTCTATTTTCGCCCAATCTTGCAAGTACGAAACAAAGGCGAAGTTGAATAGTTGGAGCAGCGATTGTGGGGACAAACCGAATGTATTTTTTACCCTTACAATTATCAGTATCGTCTATTTACTATTTCCTTTTCGTTAGACGAATGGGGATATCTTTGCTCAAGGTGCCGATTGCGCACTATTCTTCAACGAACGTACTAAAAAAGGATCTTGTTACGACCTTTCTTTATACGATAGAGTTGAATTTGATGTCTCGGCCCCAGCCGGATCATCTTTTGTCGCTCTAATGATGTCGCATTTTAGGAATGACAGCGATTGCGGTGGATTTGAGACTCCGAGTAATTTGTTTTTTTTTATGGTTGCCGTCGATTAAAGAATTTCATATTTATGATATATTATAGATTCCTATTTTGTCGGAAATGAAGTTCCTATAATGGACTATATCTCTAAACCGAATACGTATCAGCACGTCGTGATTCCTTTCGAAAAATTCGATTTTCCGTACCTAAAAGTGCAATTAAAATATTTAGAAGGTACAGTCAGATGGAGTGTTACTCTAATTTCTTATTTATTATTTCTTGCTATGTTTCTGTAGCTTTCTCGATTCAAAGGTTTAGCGATAAACCACATCATATCAATAATGTGGTGTTTAGAGGTGGTTGTGAAGAAACTCCAACCACAATAGACGACACAACACCTTCTTCGGTTTCTCTTGCAACTACGACGACCACCACTACTCCGGAACCGATCCCAACGTGTTCCGACTTGAAAGGTGTTGTTATTCATCAAAGCAGCGAATGTGGAAACACCCATGACATAGACTCGAATATAAATGTATTTAATTTAAATTATTTGCGACATATCTTTTTATGATCTATTTCAGAAAAATGGAGAGTTTGTTTCCAACAACACTGATTGTTACTTTGCAATTGGTCTCAAAAACGTAAACCCGGAGTGTTTCGATCTTAGTAGTTTCGGTAGCATAGAATTTGATGTTATTTCGACGTCTGAGAAATCAGATCTCGTTGCTTCGCTTTGGAGTCATTACGAGAATGACGAAACTTGCCAAGGAACGTATAATGATAATAAACCTGGTGTGTTTTTATTTATTTTTTTTTTTGTTTTTTTCCCTTGCTTTTCATGTCTAATTATTTTTTCTCTGCTTTAGTTCCAGTAGTGCTAAGTAACAGCGTCAAAGTTGGTTTACCATACAACACGGTGAAACATGTTGCGATTCCGTTTAAACAATTTGCTATGGGTCAGGATGGGACTCCAACCAGATTTGAACGATCTTTTGGTATTATAATGTTATTTTCAACAACTGCCTTGAGTTCAAAATTTTAATTGCGGTTTTCTCAAAAGGTGTCTACATTAGTAGCATTCAGGGACGCGAAACGAGATTTAACAACTTTGTATTTAAATCAAACTGTTCCGCGCAAACAAGCACGACGACCATTGAAACCACTTCATCATCGCCAGCCACTACTCTTGTGAAAACCACCGACAGTACTTCATTATCTACTACGAGTACGTCTACAACCACAACGAGAACCACTACAATTTTTGTCTCTACCACGACCACCACAACGATCCCAGCAGCTGCGAACCAACTGACATCGACCACCACAAAATCAACGGTTCGGCCATCTCCTTCACCGGCTTTGAAAGGCGTCTGGGAATTCTGTTCCGCAAACTCCGAGTGCGCAAATGGTTGTTGCTCGAAGGAATACTCTGACGACAAGAAATTCAAATGCACTCCAAACGGGCAGCAGTGTACTGGAATCAAACCGTTGGCGATCACGACCACAACTACGGTTAAAAAATCCCCGAGTCCTGCTGCGGTTGCGCTTCTTAAAGAGTGGCAGTTCTGCACGAGCAGTAAGCAGTGTTTGAATAAATGTTGTTCGAAGCAGTACTCGAATGATGGAAAGTACAAGTGTACTCCCGGAAGTCGAATTTGTGTTTAATAGAAATCTATAAAGTTTTTTTTTTTGAGATGGAAATTCTATATTTTTTTTGTATGCTATGACTGAATTATTTTTTTTTACAGATAAAATAAAATTAAAAATAGTCTGTAAAAAATCTTAATCGTTCGCTTTGTTCAGATCAGACAGCGAATGGGGACATGCTGGCATGTAAATGAATTTCAGCCAAAGCCCAGGAAGAACTAATTTAATGTGTGTGACAGAAGCGGTCGTGTAACATTACTGGGCCCTTTAAAAAAAGGATTCGAATTTCCCTTTTTCCCAATTCTGAAACGAATCGAATTTTCTATTCATACAAACAACCATGATTTCTCAATTTCTCTCCATTGCTCTGCTGTTCTCGTTTATTGTATCCGTCCTCAGTCACGCTGTACTAGAATTCCCCGCACCGAGAAGTAAATTGAACCAAAAAAGAAAAATATTCATTCTGAACCATTAATTAACTCGCTTTCTTTCTTGTTTTTCCTTGACGTTTTTTTTTTTCAGAGGGAGAAGAAGTCGAACCAGGATTTAAGATCAACAATTTCCCACCAACCGCCGACCAACTGTCCCAATGCGTAGGATTAGGAAAAACTCCAGGAGCGGTTTCGAGTACATTTGAGTCTGGTGCTACTATTGATGTGAAATGGAAGATTACCATCCCGCATAAAGTAAAAATAAATCTTTTATTGGAAACCAACAACATTAACGAATTTATTCCTTTGATTTTTCTTTTGGAAAGAGTGACCCTGGAGTTCGAATCGCGGTTCAATTCCCGGGAGAAGCGTTTACTGTACTTGTTGATAACATTGACGTAAACAAAGTTTCTGTTTCCGTGAATCTTCCCGCTGGGAAATCCGGAACAGCAGTTTTACAATGGATGTGGGCGACTCAAGAAGACGGAGGGGTAAAACAAACCCCCAATCTCAATAACGCTTATTAATGTATTTTCTTATATCTGTTTTGTTTTAGTTTTACATGGGTTGTTCGGATATTTTAGTCAACGCCGGAGCGGCAAAAGCGTCACCTGCTTCATCGCCGCAAGTCATCGAACCATCGCCATCACCAGCAGCTGTTATTGAATCTCCTAAAGCCGTCGAAACTCCAGCCGCGACAAAAACCAGTAAACCATCTCCAACGCGAAGACCACGAAAGAAGGCTGGAAAGAAGAACAAAAAGAAAAAGACGACTACTACCACTACTACCATTGCTGTGGTAACCGAAGCGGCTACGACTACTGCTGCGGAAGCAGCGGTTACGCAGGCTGCGGCGAAGGAAATTGATACAGCGGCGTTGTTGTCGATCTTGAAAGAAGCTGCGACGTTGTTGGCAAATCAGTGATTTTCTGCACTTTGCAATTATTTACATTGTATTTTTTTATTACAATTTGTCATTTATTATTAATTAATACAATCCTGCATATTCATTTTATACAATGGGCGTTCCGCGTTCGTGACAATCTTGACACATTTAGTTTTTTTTTCTTTCAATTCAGGAAATTCGCAATTTGCCTCAGACCAACTTTCGCTGACGCAAAATTTCAGAATTCTTAAATTCTTTCTTACACCACAACCGCAATCTTTAAGCCGGCACATGGATCTATTCACTATGAACCATCAAAAACAAGTGTGACTATGTATTGCGAAGAGAAAAGAATTCCATAATTTTTTCGTCTCGCCCCTCCAACCTGTTCTCTTTTGAATGGGAGTGTGTAGTGACTTGACGGAAGGTTTGGAATTTGGAATAATGTCTGCTTGAAGTCTATTATGGATGTAAAGCCTGAATTGTTCAAACAATTATTTTTTTTGCAGTTAATAAAAGATTATGCTCACAGTACAGTTTATTTCGTTGCGAATTGAGTTGATATCGTTAAAGTTTGTGTGGTTTATGAATGGTGAAATATGGTACGGGGATCGGCGTCATCCTTGCTCGGTGTTTTGCTTAAATTTAAATTCTTCAGTCCACAAAAAGAGAGCATTTCTCCCAAAAACCTGCCTTTCGAATAATCTGAAAAAGGAAATAAATAAGATATACAAAAAAACCGAGATCAACATACCGTGATAAATCTGATCAAAAAACAAGAAATCACGTCGGTACCAAAGAGTGCCACTGATATCAGTGTAACACTTGGGGGATTTCATCATTTCGAAAAAAGAAGTTGAAGTTCATCCACATTTCCTTTATTGTTCCCGTCATTAAAAAAAAAAAGACCTGTTGTCTACTTTTTAAATAGATTTTTTTAAATTCTCCATCTCGAAAAAATATACCTGTTACTCTTTGTTTTTTATCGAAATGCCAGAAATCAGAAAAAAACTTGTGGTTGTCGGGGACGGAAGCTGCGGTAAAACCAGTTTATTGATTAGATACATTCAGAATGCTTTTTCAGAGGTAAGCATTGCATCGGACACTTTTATTTATTTCAATTTTAGAAAAATTGTGTTTTTTAGGATTATGTACCAACAGTGTTTGACACTTACGTATCGGATATAACTGTAGACGGAAGAACTATAGAGATGGCGTTATGGGATACTGCAGGACAAGAAGGTTACGATAGACTGCGACCACTGAGTTATGAGAAATCGAATATCGTGTTGATTTGTTATGCGATTGATTCTCCCGATTCGTTAGAGAACGTCCTAGCGAAAGTAAACATTTCTTGAATTGGTGTCAAGTTTGTTCTTTATTTATGAAATTTTTCATGTAGTGGATTCCGGAAGTTGGACAATATTGTGGAAATATTACGTATTTGTTGGTTGGATGTAAAAAAGATTTACGAACAGATCCCGTGACGATTCAAGAATTAGCGCATTTGGGTCAAGTTCCAGTATCTGTCGATCAGGTATTTGTTATTACATCGATCGGGACGTTTTGATTTACGTTTACTTCATCAGGGAGCTGTGATGGCAGCAAAGATTGGAGCATATAAACATCTGGAATGTTCAGCAAAAACTGGTGAAGGTGTGAGCAGTGTGTTTGATAATGCAACGAGAGCAGCCTTGGCCAATATGGGAACGGTCAAATCGAAAAAATCTGTGAAATCGAAAAAATCTAGTGATTGTGCGTTGCTTTAACGAAAAAACGGCAGCGTTGGTTGTCATTATTTTATATGCACACTGTCGGGATTTTTTCTTCATTTTATATATTTTTTTTTCTTTCAATCAACATTATATTATGATGTAGAAAATTTCTTATATCTTGTACTTCTTTGATCTCTTATCAATTTTTTTTTCTCGCTTTCTTTTTTTCTCGCTTTCTTTTTTTATTTCTAATATTTGAAACCAGTAATATATAAGTATCTCTTTTCTTTGCTCTCTCAAATTAATCTGGCCCTGACTTAGGCTGAGTCTTGTATCTCCAACAAAATTTTTCTTCCGAAAACAATCGGAATCTTGAAAACATGAGCGATATTCGAAAGAAATTAGTCGTCGTCGGCGATGGTGGATGCGGAAAAACATGTTTATTATTCAGATACGTTAATAAGAAATTCTTAAAGGTTCGTTTCATGGAGATATTTTATCCGGCGGCACTTTTTTAATTGTCCCTTGTTTTTAGGAATACGATCCGACTGTGTTTGAAACATATGTAACAGATATAACGGTAGATGGAATTAAAGTAGAAATGACGTTGTGGGATACGGCGGGACAAGAAGGTTACGACAGATTAAGATTATTGAGTTATAAGAATACCAGTGTCGTTTTGATTTGTTATTCGGTCGATTCTCCGGATTCATTAGAAAACGTTAAAACGAAGGTATTTTCAAACCGTATCGAGGTTTAATTTCGGTTTAATTGTAAGACTTTTTTTTATTTATAATTGTCTGTGTGGGTAATGAAGTGGATCAACGAAGTAGAAAAACTATGCGGATCAGCAGTAATTTTATTAATCGGATGTAAAAAAGATTTACGGGAAGATCCTGATACTATTCAAGAGTTGGGACAATTCGATCAATTCCCGGTGTCTTTGGATCAAGTATTTATTGTTTTATTTTCATCACCGAACCATTAAATTTAAACAACTCATCGTCATTTAGGGACTTTTGATGGCCACGGAGATTGGAGCTTATAAACACTTGGAGTGTTCAGCGTTATCGGGCGAAGGCGTGGACGAAATTTTCGATAGTGCCACTCGAGCAGCGTTGACTTCGTCTATTGGCGGACAAACGAATGTACCCAAGAATAAAAAGAGTTGTGTAATGATGTGAACTTTGGGGGAATTGGATTTGATAGAGATTCGAATACGTTGCTTTTATTATAGACTATGTGGTTATTTCTTTACACTCAACATTGCTCCTATTTGATCTTGTCCCCTGAATCATGAACGATCTCTTTTCATAAATTTTTATAAACATTTTTTTGTATTCATTACAGTAAGAACATTGAGTTTCTTTTTCGTGCAAAAACAAGCGCCTTTCACATCGTCAAAGAAAAAAAAAATGTCTCGCAAAAAAACTCTTGGAGAACAATTATCTGAACTCGCAAACCCCGCACCAGACAATTTCGACCCCGAAACTCCCTTTTACGGATTTTCTAACTCCGCCGAACAAAGCAACAAATTAGAGGATTCTGAGAAAAATGCAGAGTTTGATGGGAATGAGCATTACGTACCGGTTGGGTAACGAAGAGAATTTTGGTAGCAGATTTTTGGAATAGCTCATGAGTTTTTTTCTTAGACGAAGTAAACTACGAAACCTTATTGAAGATTTAAACGATAAAAAATATTCCGGAAAACGAGTTTCAAGGAAAAACATGTTCAACGAAGACGACGACGAAGATTTCTCTGAAGAGGAAGTTGCAGATGCGAACGATGAAGAGGATGATTCGGAAAATGAAGAACACGATTTTGAATCGGATGAAGAAATTGATGAGGACGGCTTACAACAACCTGGATCTGTATCTGATGAGTTGGAAGATGAAAGTGATTTTCATGAAGAAGATGCAGACGGATTTGAGGACGATAACAGCAAAAATTCAAAAATTCAGGATCAGTTGTTGAGATTGCAGCAGGACGAACAGGATTTAGTCGAGAGTTTAGTGAAATCCGCTAAAGATGATTCGGAAAAAGGAGCACATGTTCGCGCTCAAATTGTAATTCAACGATAACTGTTCGTGGGTTTTTTTTTTGAACTGAACTTTCAAACCTTTTTACAGATTATATTTGATCTGTTGTTGGATACCCGTATTCGTTTGCAACGGGCGCTTACTGATTCAAATAAGTTACCGAGACCGGAAGTTTTCCCGTATTTCCTAAATCCTTTAACCGATCTGGAAATTAATACCAAAGAAATCGAACAAGGTGTAAAAGCAACGGCAGATGAATTGCTTAGTTTAATTGGTGACCTGTCTTCACTCCGCTATGTAAGTCTATAACTTTTCTAACACTGCAAATTTATCTGAAAATTTCTTTTAATTTAGACATTAATAAAATCTACTCCGTCGATGAAATTGGACGAATCAACCGACGCCCAATTAACAAACCTAATACGAAAACGCAAGCGCCCATATGAAACAGATGACGCAAGTAAAGACGAGAATGTAGACTATGCAAAAGCAGTTGACGAGTCATATCAACTCATTTCGAAATTGGACGATGCGTTTGCAGAGTATCGACAAGTCACGATTGAGAAATGGAATGAGAAGAGTGCCGTTGTTGGGACTGCGGTTGCGGCGAAGAAATTTAAGGCTGTTAATTTGGTATGTTGATTTTTCGGTGAAGCTTTATTTTATGATTTATTTTCATTATCCGTATATTTTATGTTCCAGAGTATAACCAGTCAGATAGACACGATTTTAAGTGATCGAGAAAGATTATTAAAGAGAACCAGATTAAAGCGATCAGAGTATCGAGTGTTAGGAATGGTGCGCGATAAAATATCATTTGATGGTCCTGACGTGTACTTATTTAATTTTTTTTACTTCCAATAGTCTGAAGATAAGGCAGAAGTTCCAGAAGAGAGAAATAATGCGGGAGACGACGATGCGGTTCCACCACCTAAGGCTCGACATATTGATGCTCATTTGAAAGACTACGATGTTGAAGTATTTGATGATACCGATTTTTATCATCAGCTGCTTAAAGAATTGATCGAAAGCAAAGTTTCCGATATAGGTACGCGATAATATCCAGCATTGTTTGTTTTCTGTCGCTGAAGCGTGTTTATTTTCAGATGACCCAATTGCAATGTCGGTGAAATGGGCACAATTGAAGAAACTGCAGCAACAGTCAAAGAAACAGCGGGCAAATGTTGATCGCAAAGCATCAAAGGGAAGGAAGTTGAGGTATCATGTTCACGAGAAGATTCAGAATTTCATGGCGCCCGAGGCGAGAGGGTCTTGGCACGAAGAGAAATCAGAAGAGTTGTTTTCTGGATTGTTTGGTAAATCTGATGCGACCGTGACAGAGCAAAAAGGAGTGGAGAATGTCGGTGAGGTTGTTGATTTGGGAGGTTTGAGGTTGTTCAGATGAGGCGAATATCAAATATAACTTCAGATAAAATTAAATTTTCATTCTGTTTGGATACATAAGCGTGCATGGTTTGGTGCGTGGGATCAATGACTGGGCTATCAAAAGGGCCAACGGAAACCATTTTAAAACTTACTTTTCAACAGAGTATTGGGTTATTTGTAACCGCAATTTAACTTAATTAATCATCTTAAAACTATTTACCATGAATCGATTCGGCATATCCTTGTAATTAAACTTGTTACCTTCAAAAGAACTTTTGGCCGTGGATCCCGAGTTCCCCACCTAATGCCTAAAGTGTATGCACATGATTTCGCAACCGAATACGCCAAGCCAATTAAACGCGACCATTTTGTATCTATCAATTTTTTTTCCACAGATAAAAGCTTCACCAAAGAATGACGCAGATCAATTCAGGAAAATTAATTTTGAAAAAACAAAATGAAATTCAACTTTTTCGCCATCATCGCTTTGCTCGTATTCGCAACTTACGCCAATGCAGGTCCAGTTGAGAAGCTTGAGGAACGTTCCGACCCGAAATGCAACATTGGATGCTTGAGTCAGTCCATGTGCGCGACTTTGGGACATTGCAGTGCTGATATCCGTACTTCTCAATTGCGTGGATGCTTTGATCCAAAAAGGTACGGTAATTTAATGTCTTGAAAATCTTTGAACTAATCGAAATTCTACTAAAATTTATCGTATCTGGAATATTGAAACTGATTACACAGAGTAAGTTTGAATCGTATAATGATTTTCTAGAACAAAAACTTATAAATTTTCTTTATAGTGCTGTTACTTGTGTTGATTACCATACGTATGGACATCTTGACGTGTGTTTTCGAATGATGGAATTTCGATTTGTAAAAAAATTATGTGATCGATAATCTTGAAATAAAAACCATCTATGTTTTCAAAAGTTGAAACTTGTTTTCGGTGCTTTCGTTTCGAATTCTACTGGTGCATCGAAATTATGAAGCATGAATATGTAATATTTTACTATTAGAACGACATTATGAACGGTAATTATATAAGGAAGCATCGGAGAAGAATTTTAAAAATTCATTGCAATCTCTGTTCCGAAATCATAATTTCCCCTCTCGCTCTCTCCGATTTCAACCAATTTCCATTGTTTTTCCCTCCCAACTTCTTTCGTATAATGTGAAAACCTTGCACCATCCATACCCATCATCTCAAATTTCAAGCATTCGTTTGGAAATCTATACAACCGACAAATACACAACTCTTTTCCGGATTTATATTTCTGCCAGTCTTTCAGCACACAGTCGTTGGCTTCTTCTAGTGTAAAATGGATGAATTCCTCGCCAGGAAATTCCTGGAATTTATCGTATTCTTCGCGGACTGAGGCGTATATTACTTGCTGTTCATTTGCTGATATTTCAGAAGCTGTGTCATTTGACTCTTTTGGTTCTGGGTTTGAATTCATGTTTGTGGGGAAGTTGATATATTTTTTGACGAATTGATGCTGTGCCGCATATTTCTCATTTTCTCGTTGTTAGTGAATTAAAGCAAATTTAAAACAGAGTTTAAAGTTGCTAAGTTTATTACAAATATGCTTACAATAAATTTTAAATAAACTGAAAGGTGTTCATTTTTTTTTCTGTGGGATTCTGATAAAATTTCTTCAAAAATTGGGGTCTGAACGTTTGAACTGCCAAATGCCAACATGCCTTGCACTGTATTCGAAGCATACACGAGACATCACTTGATGGGTGCATTTCAATGTTCACTAGATTTAAATGGAAGGGTACCTGCATTCATTCGGAAATTTTTAAGGGAATAGTTACGTTGAACAGTCATTTATTTTTCGAGTTTCTTTAATTCCAATCAAATGCTTCGTAAAATAATTTCAGATCGAACCGGTTAATGAATGCAATCCTCCTACTCCACCAGGCAATCAACATGTGAACACACAAGTGCACCTCCCTTAATTTGAACAGAAATCTGTACTTGATTGCTATAGAAATATGAGTACTGTATTTTTTAAAAAATCCCTCGTAAAAGAACATTATACAACGCTTAACCGTAACCTGTAAAACAATGAATATTCTAACATGCGGTGGGAATTATGCAAGGGCGTGAAGTCACGTGAACAGAAAAAAACAATCCACATTATAAAAGCCGCACAATCCCGTCTTCCAACATGAAAAGAATGCTGGCCCGTGTTTTTCTCACCTCATTACTCGTATCAGCAGCATTTGCTCAACAGAAGGTCTGGGAGCAATGTGGAGGAAAAACTTGGTTAGTCAAACAAAGTCGCTGGAAAGAATTGCTTTATTGATAATTGTTTTTACAGGACGGGTACTGCCAATTGCGCAGCTGGAACTGTTTGTAAGTTGGCAAGATTAATGCCAATTCATTGTGAATGTTCAAATTCAAATTAGGTGAATTCAAGTCGGAATGGTACTCTCAGTGTGTTCCAGCAACCACAACTTCTGCATCTCCCTCACCAAAATCAACTTCTGTGTCCCCTTCGCCAAAACCAACCTCTCCTTCTCCCGTGACTTCACCAAAAACCAGTCCAGTTGTCGCTTCGCCAGTCAACGTTCCTTCCCCAAGCGTTGTAATCTCAATCGACGCCTCCACCAAGTATCAAACGATTGACGGATTCGGAGGAATCAACTTATCAAACAACTGGGGAAGTGGTGCCCTTTCGACCAGCGTGATTGATACTGCGTTCGGAAAACTCGGATTCACAATCATGCGTGTCCGAATCCCTCCCAATAAATCTGACTGGAACAGTAACTACGTCGCTTCCATCAAGGCTGGTCTTAAATATCCAAACGTCAAAGTGTTTGCTTCGATTTGGTCTCCTCCCGCATCAATGAAAACCAACAACAATCTCGTCAGCGGAAGTCTTTCAACTTCGCAATACTCCGCATACGCATCGTTCTTACAATCCTTTGTCGACTTTTTGAAAACTAACGGAATTGATCTTTACGGTATTGCAATTCAGAATGAACCCGATATCAAAGTCTCCTACGAATCGTGTGACTGGACTGCATCTCAGTTATTGGATTTCGCTAAAAACTACGCTGGTAAAATTACCGGAACCAAAGTTATCTCGGCGGAATCTTTCCACTTTGACCGCAACTACTACGACCCAATCTTGAATGACGCAACCGCCGTTCAGAATATCGATATCATTGCTGGACACATTTACGGAGGTGGTTTATCTTCGTACCCTCTCGCCACGTCGAAAGGGAAACCGATTTGGATGACCGAACACTTTTTGAACGATAATCTCGGATGGGACGAAACGTTGAAGTTGGCCCAAGAAATCAACAGCTGCATGACTAGTGGATGGAGTGCGTACATTTACTGGTATATTCAACGATTCTATGCTTTCATTGGTGACGGTTCGAATGGAACTACATCAGGAGCGATTCTTCCACGTGGATATATGATGTCTCAGTTTGCGAAATACGTGTTGCCAGGTTATGTTAGAATTAGTGCGTCGTCGTCATCGTCAGATCTCAAATTCTCGGCCTACACAGGCTCCGGAAAAACCGCTACCGTTATTATCAACCCAACGACGAAGAGTGTTGTCACCTCATTGAAGTTCTCGCAGGTTTCCAAAGTCGAGTCTGCATATTTCGCAACCGAATCAAGTGCTCCTACGAGTATTTCTACAGCAATTAGCGGGCAAGCTGTTTACTTCACTGTTCCGGCAAAAAGTGTTGGAACGATTGTGATTTCATAAGTTTCTATGATATTTAGTTCGTAATAAAGTGATTAATGTAAAATTATGTCATTTTCATCATGAAAAAAGGATCCAATTACGCATTTGTGATTTCGAAATTGATAACCAGGGACGCCTTCAATCGTCTTAAGAGTTTGCGATTGCGTAATCGCAAGCGCGGGAGTAGTTCGGTGCACTGCTTACAATTGGATTGCAAGTGAACACACAGTGAAGTATGATTCCTTCAGGAAAGGATCTTATTTCGAGCGGATTTTGCCGCGAGTTAAGAAGGATTGGGAACAATGATTAACTTTCATACAGTGATTTCCTTTGTGATATGCAGACTTTTCTAGCACAGGAACTCTGAAAAATATACACTAAATCAATATCTTTCAAACATTCATTTACTTTGCCAATCAAAATTCCTGACTTCCCGATCAAAATCTCGATCTTTCTGCCAAATCCATTTCAAATGCGGGACCATCCAAAGCATACTCTCGCTTCATCATACCCGGATACAAAGAAACATCCTTCCCAACAGCATCTGCATCCTGTTCATAACCCAAACAAATCCCCCTGCAGTCACGGCACTTTCCATCCCGGCAATTATACAGTCAGTTTTCGAAAAATATCCTGGGCCAGTATTTTCAATAGTTTACCGCTTATACTACACAATAATACCGACGATGAACTGGATAAAATAAAGCGAGTTGGGAAATATAAGTATAGAGACCCTTCGTGGTATTTGTTGCCTGCAAAAGATCGGATGTTTTCTACTGCAAAGATTACAGCTATGGAGAAGAAATATTACTATGTTCCTTGGATCGGTAAAAATTAAATGTTATCAATAATCTGTTTTAATTTGACAATTTATTTATTGTCGCTGACAATTCAGCTGAATTCTGGTGTACGCTTACTTCCATATTCTTCATGCTGCCGATACTCCTCTATGTTTGGGTCCCACCGTCAGAAGTACCCTTATTGCAGAATATTCTCGTAGCCTGGTGTTGTCTGTCTGGAACAGCGAGTATCTTTTACCATTCTACGAATTTTACGATCGCTTCTTCTATCGATGAAGCGATTGCCGTTACTTGTTTTTACATTGTATTGACTTATAATCCCCTTCGTTATTTTCACTATGTTTAACTGATTTCTGTTTCTATTTGATTTTCGCAGAATGCCGTTAATCTGAATATCAGATTCGAGTGGTTTAAAACCACAGAGAACGTATATCAATCCCTGACTCGGCGAAAAATACCAATATCTTTGCCGTGGTGGGTGATTCGACCCTACCACACTCAATCGAATCACATCAACTCGTTCAACACGACTTCTCATATCGGATCCACATACTTTACTCTCCCGACTCCACCAAACTTACTCCCACCATATACTTCCCAATTTCTCACGACCATGATCCCACTTCTCCCGGGTGTAATGATTATCGGTTTGTTCTGGTATCGATGGGACCATACGGGCCAGTTACCCGTTTACTTAGTATTCGTATTATTCCCATTCTGTATGTTTGGGCTGGCGCAATTAGAATGTTATTGGGGAATAGTTGCGGGAATAAGTGGTGTGGTTTGTTTTGCGGTGGATAGGTTGGGGTGGGCGCCGTTGCATCCAATGTGGCATGTGTGTGCCGGGACGTCGCTTTTGGCGGGAGTTTTGGGTGCTACCGCTGCTGAATTGGGAGGACACGTTGGTTTGTGTTGAAGTTGAAAATATAGATTAGTTTGAGTAACTGAGAGCCTTTCCATGAACGAATAGTGCAGAAATTAAGAATGGATCAAATCCTTCTTGCGCGCAAAGAAGCAAACTAGTCATTAAGTATTGCTTCTATATTATTTGTGCTTATATTCTGATGTTATGAATGAAAATTTGAGATTCTAGTCTTATAAAAAATAAAAAATAAAAAAAAAACTAAAAATACACGAAATTGCATCGTTAAAATTATTATATTCAAAACTAAAACCCTAAAACCCTTAAGCTGTTCACTTGTCAGCAAACTCGCATACAAAAAATCAAATCGAAAGAAACCAATACTGGATCATTGACAGCGAATCGACTATCGTACTCAAACTGGTGCCAGTTGCTATTTACAAGAGATCTTCAACGAGCTGCCGTCAATGAATTCAGAAAATAAAAAAAGACCCCGGTCGTATCAGTGAAATATGGAAAATTTAAAAAAACAAACAATATCTGTCATCGGTTACGCTAGCGCATCCGAACTGGTGTGAGTTGCCTTTTCAGAGATCCCCACCAGAGACTGACTCGGACAATGAGATAATAATTTGAACAAAAACTCAACTCATTCAAGAAAGCACCGATAGTTTAAAAGTTGAAGTGATGGTTAATAAATGGTGCAAACACCGCAACATGTATGTGTGATTGATTTTAAAGGACGCAAACAAAAAAACACTGGCACAAAAAACACGCCAATCAATAAACCTCTGCCCGACGATTAGACGAATCGTTAGTTTGTGAAAGTATTGTATTTATGACAAAGTGTGAGTAATGTAATAAAAGTGCGAAATGGGCAAAGTAAAGAAAAAGTAAGGGAAGTAAAAATCCAAAATCATGGAAGTTAATCATAAAATAAAAATAAACCAAATTGTCTTTTTTTTAAACCGAAAAAAAATGAAAAATAAATCAGATAGTCCAGATTTTCCAAATATCCTTCACGAAACAACAACAACTTCTTTCCGCTTCTCCGAGTTTTCACTTTCCCATTTATCATTAGACCCAGATGACTGAGAAATATACGGCGACTGCGGGAACATCTCCGAAGCTCCTAAATCTTCATCAGGATTCGCCGACAACACAGCATCAATAACACTATCCCAATTCGTCGCCGCAGTTTGCTGTTGCGTTGGTTGCTTAACTTGCGTCTCAACTTCCAATCCATCAACAACTGTAAACAACGGAGTTAAATATCCGTCGGGATGATATACGAAATATTCTTGCGGTTCATCTGGTTGTGCTTGTTCGGGTGAAGTCAGGTCAGTCACGATAGGAGCAAAAGTCCATAATCCAGTTGACGGTTCAAATGTTAATTCATGAGGAGTCTTTGGTGTTTCAAGTTGAGGTGCTTTTTCGGGTTCTGGAGGGCTGACGATATCATCTTTTGTGCACCATAATTGCATCATACCATCACTCCCTACGATTTAATTATTTAGTAAAAATAACATTTAAAGAAAATGAATTTTAAATTACCTCGAATCATAGACACTTGTGCGCCAGGAAACAAAGTTGCAAGCAGCTTTAACGAATTATTACGCTTCAACATACTCGAGGTCTGGCTCCGTCCACTTCGCACTCTTTGCAATTGTCGATTACTCAATGATCGCTCAACTCCATTCGAATCAACCGCAGTAGTTTTAGAAACCGTCGAGGTATTCGTATTCGTGTAAAATTGTCCCGAATTCGTTCTAAACGTTCGCGTGGTAGAAATACTCACATTTCTTCTCAACACAAATTGCGCATCGTCCGAAAATTGGTTTAGGTGTTGCTTTTTCGATCCGTTTTCTATATGAGGATGTCGCAAGTTTAAAAGTTCGACTTGGGCGTTCACTCGCGCAGAAGTTGATGTGGAATGAGATAATTTGGGTTGCGGTGGAGGTTGGATTTCTTCTTCAACGACTCGCGTCGATCTTCGGGAAAAGCTGCGGAATGTGGCCGCGGTCATTTGTGATAATCGCTTTAGTTTTTGGGCAGTGACGGATTTGGTTGATTTTGTTGATGCGACTGATATCACTGAATCACGATTATTAGGTTTTTTGTAAAAGTGCTGCTTTTCGAGGGTTGGTAATCGAACGAGGTTTCCTACTGGAATCACAGGTGAAGTTGGCATCGATGGGATGGGTGATGGCGAATTTGCCGTTAATGATGTAGAAGCGTGCGAATAGGGTGAATCTGAGTACTCTGAATTAGGAGCAAAATCGGCAGGCGTATTCACAATACTACGAGCGTCGTATGAAGAAGTGTCAGAAAATGCAGTTTGGGCGTTACCCATGTATGGCGATTCTCCAGGAATCGGAAACTGCTTGACTGTCACTGCCTTGAGTGCTTGATTAATGTCGTGTGTTGTAGTAGTTGACTTTGTTGATGTGGATCGCTTAATAGAATACTTTTGGTGCCGTGATTTGGAGTTTGAGGGTTTACGAGCGGGGGCGGGTTTTGGAGATAGACGGGGTGAGTCTTTGAGTGTGAGTCGCGGAAGCGCCTTCTCCGGTTTAACAATTAGATGGTTAATTTCATAACCTTGCGAACTGTCTCCATCGTAAAAATCAACCGCTGTCTCTTGCACACTTAAATCAATCTGCTGGGTAATAGTTTCTTCCCGATAAACAGTCCTAACTACACGCGGTTGCTTCTGTTGCGATTCACTTCCTCGTTGTGATCGTTTTCTTATGTGTCCCAACGCTTTTTCCCTGGGTTCACCATCTCTCGTCGTCCAGAAATTAAATATATCTACGAGCGATTCAACTGTTCCATTATCGTGATGCTCGTTTCTCCTATTATCAGACCGCCTGACTTGCATTTGTCGGTAAGGGGTAAGGTCGGGTTCGGATTCGAAAGAGTTTTGTGAGCCTCGATCAGACCAATTAGAGAATGTAGAATGCAGCGCAGAGAGGGAAGAATGGTTTGAAGAGACCGTAGGAAGATAGTTGTCTTCACTGTTATGCGAGAAAATTCTCGATGGCGAAGGTTTCTCGTTCCGCGTTCGTTGAGTGTAATACTGTGTATTTGAGTGGTCTGGACTGTAATCTCTATTTTGCCGCTGGCCTTTTGGAGAGTTCTGATGGGACATTTGTTGTGATTTTTTTTTTCTGGTTCGGTGTTGCAAAAGGGGTAGGCAAATTGTGCAATCGTTTATCCGCTCGGGATTGGCGGTGATAACAATTTACAACTTATCAAACGCTTAATAGGTGCATTTTATTCTGATTTTAGATAAATGAATGAAATCAAATGTGTATACCGCTTGTGCCGAAAGAGAAAAACAAGAAAATTTGAAATTGCACGTGTATGAATATTAATGTTGACCGAGGATGAAAAAGATCAATATCCCTTTTAGAAAACCATTCTCATTAAATTTCTTTTATATCACGCTTATTCCAAATCAACAGATGAGAATTGTTCTGCTCAGCCTAATTCAAGATCACCGATCGCGGTGAAACCAATAAACCGTACATAAAACAGCAATATAATTAAAATACGATGCAATTCTATGCAGAATAAATCAATATTAAAGATAAAATAGCCAATCACAAATCACACCACTGTTTTGCAGTGTCAAAAACCCTCTCCTTTTCACAGTAATTTAGTCAAGCTGGATTATTTATTTGGTTCAAGTTCCACAGCAAAAGCTGCTTCCGCCGAAGACTCTGCTAAAGTCTTGCGTGTTCGTGTCGGCGCTACCGTTAAAAGTCTTAGGGTAAATTTTCCCGACAAACCTTCATTGTTCCTTCTTTAATTTCCTCTCACTTTTTTTCAAAGACTATTAATGTGAACGACGATGCAAACCCTCATTTTGTCGATTCTCCATTTTTCTCCGGCAATGTTGTTGTTCGAGTAAAGAATTTTGTTGGAATTACCCCCAAAGGAACAGACCCCATAGAATCATCAGATTATTTTGGAACAAAACGGCGATTATTTTCCATTCAAGTTTCCGGTAGATTTAAACATGTAAACAACACAATTCCCGAAACCACAAAGCACATCTTTAAGTAATCCTTTCCAATTTAAAATGTAATGCTTAGGAATATACGGGTGGAGATGTAGTCTTCGGTGCTGAATTTTTACGAAAAGTCAGTCCACCAACTGGATCTTGGATTGCAATCAAATTCGCAAACTTAATCGACCCAGCGTTGGAAACCGATATTTACGCTGATCAACCCTGGCTCTTCAGTCCCTGTCTAGCAGCAATGAATATTGTTAATGTGCAACCGATATCAACTCCAGTTACTAAAGCTGCTCCGAATAATGTGAAGATTACCGGTCCGAATGGTGGTCCGTTAACGAGTCCCCTGACGGCTCAGTTCGAGTATGAAACATCCGTGGCAGCAGCAGATGTAAAGACGAATCCCAAACCAAGTGATGTCCTTGGGAAGTGGGAGTGGGGTGGTGCGACGGATTTGTTGGAGGATAATACGTTGTTACTTCCCGATTTACGAGATGAACCACCTTTCCCACAGGATGGGATTGCTGAGAGACGACGATGGTTTGCGAAGCCTTCGAATAAAGAAGAGATTGTCTTTACTCCAGACCATGTTTATAATATGGAGGTAAATTGAGGGATTTTTGGTTTTCGTTGTTGTTGGAATTCATTTTTTTTAATGGTTGCAGATCTTTGCCCCGTTTATGGACTTTAATACCTTCGATTTGATGCTTGGAATCAACATCAACGTTAATCCATATCTCAAAGATCAACCAATTAGAATTATAATGAAATCAAAGTCGAAAAATATTCCGTTTTATATCGTCGAGTTTGCGCTTGTGGATCCAAACGAGCCGAATGTGGAATTTGATTAGTTTTATTAAATGAATATGTGGAGTTTTTGTAATGCGGACCTTTTTTTTTTTGTTTGCTTGTTTTTCATAAAGTCTCTCTGAAATTTTTTTCTTTTTGAAATTTAATCATACGTTGTTTTCTTAAACCTGCAAATGAATGGAATTTATTTAGATGTTTAATTGTTTTTTCACTACGGGGATTTTAACTTGAAATCATAAAGAAGTTTAATATTTTCAAACAATCACGTCCAAAGTCCTGGGATGTAATTTCATCGACATCGGCCGGCTCGATTCTATACACAATCGTCTCTTCCTTCACAGCTTCCTCTTCTTTGGCATGTTTTTCTTCTGCTTGGGATTCAGAGACTTTTTCAACAACTTCTGCAACCTTTTGTTCTTCTTCCATTTTGATAAAATCCTTTTCAGCGCACAAAACCGTCGAAGTGCCATCTGAATTTTCAATTATCTTTATCAATGCACCTTTCTTTACCGTTGCCAGCGTGACCATAACTTGAGAAACATCCTGATCAACAGAAATTTCAGTTGAAAAAACTTCCTTCGCGTGCACACCAACTGAAACCGGCAACTTTGCCTTTGCGAGTTTCGGCGAAGGTTGAATCGAAGTAACCGATCTTCTATCATCATCAACAATCCGATCATTTTCATGAAGTGTTGAACCAATCGAAACCGACGACGACGGAGCATTAATCAAATTTTCGTATTCTTGAATTTCCGCCAGCTGTGGTTTATATAACCCCAACAAAACTTCATCCTCGTCAAGATCAACTTCTTCGTTAACATCATAAATCTCTTCTTGAAATTGATATTCTTCATCATCTTCATCGCTGAATAACGAATTTGCGCGACGTCGACGTAAGAATGATTTTGCAAAACGGTTGGAAATTTGGTTTGAGAGTTTTTTTATGAGGGTTTGTTTTCTTTGAAGGTTTTGAACTTGAGCGAGTGAAGGAGGAGTTTTTGGTTGCGTTCGAGAGAGACTTTTTCGTGGGAATGGGAAATCGAATGATTTTTTCTTCTAACCGAACCAAAAAGAGAATACGGATAAGTATTAAAGCTGAGATGAGACAGGAATTCACACATACCGGATTTTCAAAGATTGTTGAAACTGAATCAACCGATTTATTACCAACGTTGTGTCGGCTTAAACTATCATTCCCTTTCGCCGATAACTGTCGAACATCCAAACTCTTTCTCCCGGCTTGTGCACTCCCGCGAGTGGAATTCCCGACATTTCTTTCTTGACTTTTACTTTTCAGGTTTCCTACATCCATGCTTTTCCGAACACTTCTCGGAATACTTCCCAAACTCGAAGATTCCGGATTTTTCTTTACTTGCGAAATCTTTCCTTGCTTTCTAAGAATAGATGGAATCCGCGGGACGGGTGGAGGTGAAATCGCCGATTCTTTTTGGACCATTTCCGAATCAGGTTGCGATTTACGACGCGGACGACGGTGTGATCGAACCAACGACGAAGAATTATTCTCGGTTGATTTCACTGATGTTTGCGTGGCTTCGGATGAACGACGTTGTCGTTGTTGTACTTGATTTACTTCAATTATTTCAGGTTCACGCCCAGACGTCGAACCGGTCTTAATGCGTAATTCTTGTAACGATGTTTGCGAAGATACAGTATGCACATGATTCTTCGCCGGCAACACAGTAGGCGGCGGAGTTTTGGGCGGAGGAGGAAGCGTTATAGGCGTGACGATTGCGGGTGAAGGCAACGGAGGTAATGGATTTGTGAAAATCAACTGAGGGTGATGATACATTGGATGAGGCACAAAATACTGCTGGTTTGGAGTTGGAAATTGAGGTGTTTGGGATGTCGGTGGAGGTGCGTAGATTGGCATTTGATACTGAACATATTGCGGGGGTAAAGTATTGGGATGATAATGATATGGTGTAATCACGGGGGATCCTTGATTGCTGTTTGAATTATTACTGCTTATTGTCGAATAGAAACTGTTTACGCGAAGGGGCGGAGGTGTGCGAGAATGACGATGAATGTTGTGGTTTTCAATTTGGTTCATCTTTCTAGTTTCTCTATATTTTCTGAACTTTTTTCTAAAGTTGCTTCTAAATTTAGATCATACTAAGCAGAGGAGCGGTCAGGCTTTTAAATAACTGTGGTGTTGCACACAAAATCACCAATCATTCCTGAACATTGACCCTCAAAGTCGGATTAATTCATTTAAATTGCACATGGTGGATGAAGGTGGATGCAATAAGCTAAATTAATCATTATTTATTCATCAAAAATAAACAAAAAACCTGAATAAAATCAAAAAGATAATACAATAAAACATTCAAACATTACATGTTATAAGAGGGGATTAAAAAAATTAAAAAAAGAGAATCATCAATCGTACTTATTGTGAGCCCGAAATTTCACCACTAACGCTTTTTTCTCCGCCTTCATCGACGTTCACACCATCAGAATCAGATGACTCCTTCGGGTCAGGTCGCCGCTTCCTAATCCCGAACCCAAACATATTCAACATAGAAATAATCAACAATGTCCCTTTATCCAAAATCTTTACAATCGAGTCCTTCTTTGGCGTTTGAGAAGCAGATGCTGCGCTCTCACTCTTAGTTTCACCCGTTTGCGTCGCTTGTGTCGTAGTTTGCGACGACTTCACCCTCTGTCTCACACCTTCTTGCTTCTCAATAAACGTAACACTCTGTTTCCTCATCACAACCTCTCCCAACTCCGAAATCGATGTACTCTCCGATTTCAATTCACTCTGTACAGCCGTATCAACAGAACTCGCTGACTTTCGTTTCGACACAACCGAGCTTGACCGTTTCCTGATCTTAATGTCCTCAGTCGTAACCACAACCTCCGTACTGGTACTCTCCGTCTTTACAACCGTTGACGACACCGCATCCGCTCCATTATCATCATCTTTAATCAACATCCTCCACGGCGCCGCCATCGGAATACCATACTCAATCGAAATCCCCACCTCACAACTAACAACAATATTCACCAAATCCTCACCAACATCGCCACCAAAATACTTGGAAATCGTCCGTACCGGTAACATCAACGTACAATTTAAAACCTCTTGAACCCGACCCTGATTTAACCGTGAATCCTCGATACTGATTTCTTCGTCGATTTTGTATAAGTCGAGCTCAGATGCTCGTAGTGTTTCGTAGGATTTTGGCAGACATAGTTTTACTTGTTCTTTTAGGTTATGTACAGATTGTGTCTTTGATATGGTAATCGTAAACGCTCGGGATGGTGGTGCGTTCCATAAATGTATCGATAACGTAATGCTGTCGGATGCGGGTGGGGATAACATGGGTATCGGTGAATCACCAGTTTCCGAATCGGAGGTGGCGACAGATGGAACCTTTGGAACTCCAGAATTTCGCGTGTATGGTTTTGGTGCAAGGTTGGCTATCGCTGATGTTCGGTTTCGTCGCTGAACTGATGACGGTGGTGGTGGTGAGGTTTCTTCTGTGTCGTGTGCTTGTTTAATGTGCTTTCGTAAGTCCTGAAGTCTTTTGTATGGTAACTGACAAATCTATAGAGTATGTTTCCGTAAGCAATTAATGAAAACAGAGTAAACATGAAAATAATTACCTCGCAAGAATAAGTCAACGGAACATGAACCACTAAATGCGAAGTAATATGATCTCTCTTCTTCTTCACCATCGTACACCCATCCCAATGACACTGCAAACACAATCCTTGCTCCGAATGTCTCCGTCCAATATGCTCAGTTTTTAAATGTTCGTATAACAAGAACGCGGTATCAAATATTGCAGTGCATAATGTAGGATGCGTCCATTTGCATGGGAATTGTTGGCCTGGTTGTGCTTCCACAGCTTTTCTTTTTCGTCGGGTGGGTTTTGGTGCCTGGGTATTTGGTTTTGGTTCTTTTGGTGTGGGTGAAGGTGATTTTGATGGTGTCAGAGGAGGGACTGAAGATGGACTTTCAGAAGCACCTGTGTAAATAAAAAATGAATAAATTCTTCATAAAAAACTATTGTTTCAGATTTAAATTACCTTCTTTCAGGGTTATGAGACTCTCAATATCACCAAACATATCTCTCATATCAACTCTATCATCCGAATCAGAGAACGGAATCATAACTTCCGTGGCATCAATTTCAATCGATTTTTGAAAATTGAATAGCGAATCTAACGTATTCGATGGCTCCATCGGAAAATCAACCGGCGGGAGAGGAGGTAACGGTTTCGTTAAAGCGGTATAATCAACGTCTGAATGGCTCGGAGAGGTGTGGGCCGGATTGTGTAGCAAATCAATCACACTTGGGTCAAGCATGGGCAAAGAATGTTGTAAAAACGCAAAATTGAAATCGGGATTCGTATGTGAAAGTTGATTATTGAAAAACTGTTCAGCTAACGGTGTTTCCAGAGTCTGCGGGGCAAATGAATTTGAGGGTATCTGTGGATTGTAGTTGAAGTATGTGTTGGTGTTTACGGTGTCGGGTAAAAAATTTGCCAGCTGTTCGACTAATTTCTCCGTTTCCATGGCGCTTTGCATGGCTTCAGCTGCCCCAGCTGCGTTAATATACGGATTGAAAATGGTGAAATCTTCTTCGAATATCGTCACTACATTGGTTGGATGCCATCCCCATGCTTCCAAGGCGACAGACCAAGATAGCGTCCATTTCCCGGTTTCGTCTTCGGAGAGGACGGTAAGGATATCACCTGTTTGCAACGACAGAAGCTTTCGGGATAAAACATTAGCCGTTTCTGATTGGTTTGAATAGGAAGTAATCGCTTGAACTTGCTTATAATGGAAGCAAGGGATGAGAACGAGATGAGAATTGGGAAGTTGAGTTTGAAACTGCGGAGTTGACAAGTCAATTTGTTGTGGAGAGAAGTTTGCGGAAGGAATTGAGTCTTGTAAAGGTGACAAGTTGGCGAACGGATTATTTTGCTGGTCAGAAAGTAGCTGCATCAATTCGAGTTGCATTTGAGGAGAAAGACCATCGATGTCTATTTGGTTTGGAAAGTTGTTGTCATTTGAAAAGGTTACGACCTCCAAATCTTCCAAAGAGACGACATCTCCGGCGTTAAAAGGAATTTCGTTATCAAAATTCCCCATTAGTAAAGATACAGATATATAATGTGAATGTTCTGTTTTTTGGGGGTGGATTTGAATGAAATGGAACGTGTCACGCAAAAACACGGATTTCACAGCCAAGTTGCCAAGGATGAAAAAGGTGCCAATTGGAACAGTCACCGCATTTAAAACAGTCCAGATTCCTTCACTCAGAACACAATGACGAATTATATGCATTATAAGATATCTCATGGTTTTGCAGCCAACAAAAATCCTTCTGAAACACTGTGAGCTATTACTATGATCAATGTTTTTGATTTTTAAAGAATGCATTTGGCCTGTTTGTTTCTATTCCACATACAAAAAAAACAATTAAAAATGTAATGTTTATCAACTAAATACGGGCAACCGGTAATGCTGTTACACATGAGCTTTAAGACCAAATGCATTAATCATCTTGTCCAAAACGCCCCTATCTCGGACTCAATCTAATTGTGATTTGCTGCAATGTGAGATTTAAAGACGAGTGGAGTGGAAACCAATAAGTAATAATAATTCTACAGCAGATATTGAAATTTAATAGCGAATTTGCACGCGAATGTGCCGACAAAAAGCGGGTAGGATGGATACTGTACTCAGCAGCTTATGTTTAGCATTGGGAAAAATAAAAACTCAGCCCCTATCCCAGTCGCACATGACAAGAATGAAACTTTTGCCCGTTTTTGTGATACTGCTTTTGTTGATCGAAGTTTCCCTGGCCATTCCTAAAGTATACTCTGTCTCCCGCTTATTTAAGTATTATCTCTAACAGTATTTGCTGTCGTTAGGGCGGTGGAGGTGGGGGAGGGGGACGAGGTGGAGGTTCGAGTTCTGGAGGTTCGAGCGGAGGTTCTAGCGGTTCAAAAAGTAAGTTTATTGGAATTTTAAGGCCTCTTGATATGTTTTCCTTTGAAATCTCGTTTGTTTTTTGGATTTTTATGAAAAATTGTGTTAATTGTTGTTTTTTTATACGTTTTTTAGGTGGAAGCAGTGGAAGTAGCGGTTCAGGTTCTGGCAGTTATACTTCAAAATCCGGAAAGAACGTCTTTAGATCTGGGTTGACCGGTAGAACTGGAAGATACTATCCGTACTTGCTTGTTGGTATGTCTCCAGAGAAAACACAACAAAGCCGATTCCAATGATCTTCTCTTCTTTGTTTGAAATAGGTGTTCCTCTGGTTTGGGGTGGATACGTTGCTGGGAGATATTACTACTGGTACACACCTTCTTGCACTTCCGACAACGACGTTATCGGATTTAGCAACGAAGTCTACCGTTGCTCAGAAATCTACAAATGCCGTAACGGGAACGACACCGTAATCTACTCAGTACTAAACGAATCCGAAACATGTTCGAATCTCGCCACACAAACAGCCTACGAAGCCGAAGAAGATTCCGGTCTTTCCACCGGTGCAATCGTTGGAATCTCAATCGCCGGCGTAGTAGTCGTTGGAATCATAATTTGTATCGTATGTATGTGTATACGACGAAGAAAATCAAAATCCGGAAAAGATGGCGCGGTTTATTCCGCGGTTGATACTGGGGCAACGTACGACACCGGAGATCCTCCTCCACCCCTTGCATCACACTACGAGTCGTTTAAGAATGCTTCAAGTGATGAGTTCCAACGCGCCCTTGCTTACCAGAAACAATTTCCACCACCTGAATACCCGTCGATTCCCGTTACACTCAAAGACTCGATCTCGGCACGCGGACTAGACGCTTTCAGATTTTCAACGCTTGATCCGAATTGGGTTTTCATTCACCCCAACGATGTTGTTGAATTCATGGCACCGATCCCTGATGCTGATGCGTCAGTTTTATCCGAATTCCCGTTGACGAGAGCTGATATTCCAGTTTGTGACTTGATACAACCGTTAAGTGACAAACTTGATGTTCGACGAGCAGTTTATTTTGAAGTTACGATATTAGAAATGTCGTATTCTCCACTTTCTGTGATTAGCGTTGGATTAGCAACAAATCCATACCCACCGTAAGAAACCCCATATTATTGTTCATTCATGATTTTAACTTTTACTAAATGTTATCGTTACTGTTTTAAGATTCCGAAGTGTTGGATGGAACAACTACTCAATCGGGTACCACTCAGACGATGGCCGAGTATTTGAAAACGACGGATACGGTGGCCGCGTCTATGCTTCACCATATTCAGTCAACCATACAATCGGATGCGGATACGAAGAATTAAGTGGACGGGTATTCTTCACGTTGAATGGATCATTCGTTGGTGAAGCAGCAATGAAACCGGCAAGACATCCGTATCATGCTGCACTTGCCAGTGATGGACGAGCAAAGATTAAGTTTAATTTTGGAAAAGAGCCGTTTTTGTATAAATTTCAATAAGGGCGATTTTTTTTAAAAATGTGATGATCTGGTGATTGTTTTGTCCTGTTGGATTTACTTTTTGGAGGTTTTTATTTTTCAAGTTTTTGGTTTTTTTAATGCATTTTGATTAAAGCACGATTAAAGCAACTGAAATGTGCGATAGTATTTTCAATCTATAAAGCATTTTTTCACTGTAGTTCTGTCCAACTTCAATGCTCTAGCTGATCAGATAGTTCGAATAACTCACAAAAATACGCTTTTACAGTTGATTGAAAAGACACAAGAAAAGTGATGGCTACCATATCGCAACTACCGCAAATAACAACACGAGAAAATGGTAATGACCGAAATTACAAACGAAATACGATAACTCAAATCCACAAAAACATAAATTCCTTCTCGGATGTGAGCATAGCGAACGATTAAGACTATTTTACAAACTATTTTTAATTTTATTCTATCTGAAAAAAAAAAATAATTCAGTCATAGCATACAAAAAAAAATATAGAATTTCTATCTCAAAAAAAAAAACTTTATAGATTTCTATTAAACACAAATTCGACTTCCGGGAGTACACTTGTACTTTCCATCATTCGAGTACTGCTTCGAACAGCATTTATTCAAACACTGCTTACTGCTCGTACAAAACTGCCACTCTTTAAGAAGTGCAACCGCAGCAGGACTCGGGGATTTTTTAACCGTAGTTGTGGTCGTGATCGCCAACGGTTTGATTCCAGTACACTGTTGCCCGTTTGGAGTGCATTTGAATTTCTTGTCGTCAGAGTATTCTTTCGAGCAACAACCATTTGCGCACTCGGAGTTTGCGGAACAGAATTCCCAGACGCCTTTCAAAGCCGGTGAAGGAGATGGCCGAACCGTTGATTTTGTGGTGGTCGATGTCAGTTGGTTTGCAGCTGCTGGGATCGTTGTGGTGGTCGTGATAGAGACAAAAATCGTTGTGGTTCTCGTTGTGGTTGCAGTCGTACTCGTTGTCGATGAAGTTGAAGTACTGTCGGTGGTTTTCACAAGAGTAGTGGTTGGCGATGATGAAGTGGTTTCAATGGTCGTCGTGCTTGTTTGCGCGGAACAGTTTGATTTAAATACAAAGTTTTTAAATCTCGTTTCGCGTCCCTGAATGCTACTAATGTATACACCTTTTGAGAAAACCGCAATTAAAATTTTGAACTCAAGGCCGTTGTTGAAAATAACATTATAATACCAAAAGATCGTTCAAATCTGGTTGGAGTCCCATCCTGACCCATAGCGAATTGTCTAAACGGAATCGCAACATGTTTCACCGTGTTGTATGGTAAACCAACTTTGACGCTGTTACTTAGCACTACTGGAACTAAAGCAGAGAAAAAATAATTAAACATGAAAAGCAAGGGAAAAAAACAAAAAAAAATTAAACAAAAACACACCAGGTTTATTATCACTATACGTTCCTTGGCAAGTTTCGTCATTCTCGTAATGACTCCAAAGCGAAGCAACAAGATCTGATTTCTCAGACGTCGAAATAACATCAAATTCTATGCTACCGAAACTACTAAGATCGAAACACTCCGGGTTTACGTTTTTGAGACCAATTGCAAAGTAACAATCAGTGTTGTTGGAAACAAACTCTCCATTTTTCTGAAATAGATCATAAAAAGATATGTCGCAAATAATTTAAATTAAATACATTTATATTCGAGTCTATGTCATGGGTGTTTCCACATTCGCTGCTTTGATGAATAACAACACCTTTCAAGTCGGAACACGTTGGGATCGGTTCCGGAGTAGTGGTGGTCGTCTTAGTTGCAAGAGAACCCGAAGAAGGTGTTGTGTCGTCTATTGTGGTTGGAGTTTCTTCACAACCACCTCTAAACACCACATTATTGATATGATGTGGTTTATCGCTAAACCTTTGAATCGAGAAAGCTACAGAAACATAGCAAGAAATAATAAATAAGAAATTAGAGTAACACTCCATCTGACTGTACCTTCTAAATATTTTAATTGCACTTTTAGGTACGGAAAATCGAATTTTTCGAAAGGAATCACGACGTGCTGATACGTATTCGGTTTAGAGATATAGTCCATTATACGAACGTCATTTCCGGCAAAATAGGAATCTATAACATATCATAAATATAAATTCTTTACTCGACAGCAACCATAAAAAAAAAAATTACTCGGAGTCTCAAATCCACCACAATCGCTGTCATTCTTAAAATGCGACATCATTAGAGCGACAAAAGTTGATCCAGCTGGAGCCGAGACATCAAATTCAACTCTATCGTATAAAGAAAGGTCGTAACAAGATCCTTTTTTAGTACGTTCGTTGAAGAATAGTGCACAATTGGAACCTCGAGGAAACATATCTCCATTTGTCTAACGAAAAGGAAATAGTAAATAGACGATACTGATAATTGTAAGGGTAAAAAATACATTCGGTTTGTCCCCACAATCGCTGCTCCAACTATTCAACTTCGCCTTTGTTTCATACTTGCAAGATTGGGCGAGAATAGAAGTAAAGATAGAAGCCAACGTTATAGAAATTGTAAAGAATCGTTTCATCGTTAATTTCCCAAATTTTAAAATTGTGGAAAACGTTTTTTTTCTATGAGCGGGTCCCAGTGTCTCAGTGGCAGTGAATTAAAAGGGATTTGGGGCTGTGGTGAAAAATTTGAGTATTTTCCCGAATCCTTTATACTTTGATCGAAACTTTGTAATATATTCTAACAACATAACAATTATCAATTATTGTAATTGCTATCGAAATATTTAGAGTGACCAGATTTGCAGATTACAAAATTTTGGTTGCTGTGCAATTTGTCGCTTTATCACTGTATTAATACTGTATCTCCGGAAAAATTCAAACACCATTTCCCTTTTCCTCCCTCTCAAGCTCTTTTTTTTTTTTACATCTGTGCATTCGAATTTCATATCACTGGGGATCATGACTGCCACTGAAATTATATTAGATCATCTTTTGAGGTTCATTGACTGACAGACAGTATCTGAAAATCTTTGCTGAGCAAAATCTCGCGACCAATCGCCTATGTTTATTTGCGCAATAAAAATTTCTCATTAACGTACGTTCAAATTTATAAACCAGTATTTAATATATTTAAAAATTGATATTTTAAAAGGACAATGTACAAGAAGTGTTGGAGTATCTTTAGATCTCTCTCTCAAACCTGACCAGAGCCGAAGTTCCAATCTCTTGATGCCAACTCTCTCCAGCTCCCCAGCACGTTCCAGACGTTGTTCGCTTGGTTCAAGTCAGGGTAAGTATTGATTAATCGAATCAATGGATATTCGTGATTTGCAAACTGAGAATGTTTTGGTTGGAGTTTGTTGATGAGGCTCGAATGTCCAAGGAGATTAATCGAGAGATCCTGATGACCGGAACAATGATAATATGAGATGTTTTGGTATTTTATGATTTCGTCGAACGAGCAAAAGTTCAGTCTCAATCAGACCATCCTTTTATTCTTTACAAAGATTCACCATTTTTTCGTTGATATTAAATAAATATACACTACTAGTCACCACTCTTCCCATAATAATAATAAGCAAGTCTGGTATTTGAATTTGTCGAAGAATCCAAAAGCAAAAGCATCCACGTTTTTTCTTTATTTTTCAAGTTTGTTTTGGAATAAACAGAATCAGATACGTTAAAAATTATTGTTATGCATATATTATGAATAAAATCATGCCATGCTCGTGTGTATGAAAAAGCAAATAAAAAAAGCAATTACAATGAAATGAAAGCAAAAAAGTTATCGTGCACATGTGCAAATTTAACAAAGCAAAAAGTGTTTCGAATATGGAAAAAGAACAATAAAAATCCTAAATTACAGACAACATGAATACCTCCTTAACAATCTCTCTTCGACCACCAAGACCGTCGAGAAAGTCCCTTCGACCGACACTTCAACTTCTTTTCATTTCTTCTTACTAATCCACGTTTCGCTACCGCACGTTTAACATAATCACTAGAATACTCCGGGTTATCCAATCCATTTTCATTCAACTCGGGTGTGGTTTCTTCACCCAATTCCGGCGTAGTTTCAGGAACTTCCGCTCCAGACAAATCCGGTGTGGTTTCGGGTACTTCGGCGCCAGAAAGATCTGGAGTTGTTTCTTCTTCGTCGCAAGGTGTGGTTTCATCAGGGTCAACGATTTCCTTTTCGGGGTTTTGTACGATGTTTCCTGAATCAGTTGGTGATGGTTGGATTATATCTACGGGTGATTGTTCACCACCGCTGACTAAAGTTGGTGACTCCCCTGGGACGTCCACTGAGGAAGGGGATGATTCGTCGGTTGGGAGAACGGCGAATACGTCTGTTGGTAAAATTGCTAAATCGGAAGTTGGAGATGCGGCGTTTGGAACTACAGATACGTCTGGTTCGGCTTTTGGAAGTGGGGCGAATACTTCGGTTACGATTGGTGATGTGGTTTCGATTGGTGATGGTTCTGGTGCGGGTGATGCGGCGGGTGAGAGGGCAGCGGCAGATGGCGCGGCTGGAGAAGGAGATGCGGGGCTTTCGCTCTTTGCCTTGACGTTGATATCTGAGCAAGCCATGTAGAACTACACAAACAAGAAATAAAGTTAGCAATGAATTCAAAATTGGAGAAATTATTGCTAAAAGAACGAATATGTTACCCCTCCGTCTGCTTGGGAAGCCCAGAGCCATTGCAAGATTGCTTGTCCCGATTTCCCAGCGGGAAGTTTTACAGACACTTGGTTAAGATTAACGTCAACATTCTCCGTCAACAACGAGAATTGTTCTCCTGGGTATTGAATAGCAACGCGAACTCCTGGATCACTCTAACAAAAACACCCAAACAGTGTTAAACATTACAAAATTGGCAAATTAAAGTTTTATCAAGTTCGCAAAATACCTTATGCGGGATAGTAATCTTCCATTTAACCAACACATCACCACCTTCGTTAAACGTAGCTTTAACTGGTCCAACGTCTTTCCCGACACCGACACATTGTTGGAGTTGGTCTTCACGCACCGGGAAATTAGCGATTTTCAATCCGGGTTCCTTTTCATCGCCATCTTAAAAATAAAGAAAAAAGATTAACGGTTGATGATTTGAGGTGTTTGAAAAATAAAACAATACGAACCTCGTGGTGGTGGAGAAACGAGAACGGCGTGACCGGAGACTAAGGATGCGAGGGATTGGAATAGTAAAGAAGCGACGAGTAATGATAATTTCATAATTGGAACTATGTGATTTGTGTGTTGATGTGATTTTGAAATGAATTGACAAGGGAAAAACGGTTTTGTGTTTCAATTAATTGTTTGTACCACCTTTCCGCTTGCCTTGCCGTTTTTTGCGCCTGAGCAGATATGAAAACATTCTTCCAGATTGTTTGCGCTTTTTGATACTGTTTAAATATTTCATGGTATTTTGATATGATTGTTATTTGATTGTAGCAAAAGGCACTGAAAAAGCCTTGTCGATAAATTACAACAGAAAAAGGAAGAAAAATATTGATCGTCCAATGATATACAAAAACAAAAAAATTTAAAACAGCGGTGTGAATAAAAAAGAAAATTTATCTACAATGCACTTTTTCAGTGTCCTTTGATTTCAAAAAGTAAGAAGAAAATAAAAACAAGAAAGATAAAAAAAAATAATCAAACCCCGATACAAATAAAGACAAACCCAAGATCTCATCATTCGATCCTAGCTAAATCCGCTTTATCAATCAAATCATCAACAATATCCTCCTTCATATCCTCCAACAACGTAACCGAAGAATCAGTAACATCATTCTTTTCCCTACCCACATCACCCCCTTCATCCTCCAAAAACGCACCACTCAAATCAACTTCCTCTCCACCACCAGAACCACCCCGTTTCTCAAACTCACCGACAGCATCAACACCAAACCTCGCCACCATACTCTGATGCATTTCCAGTAACTGAGATTCGAGATCAAGTATTCGCCGTTCATATTCAAGCTGTTCTTTTTTAAAGGATGCTTTTTCGGATTCCAGGATTGCAATGCGGATTACGAGGTCTTGGTTTTTTTTATCGAGGTCGGAAACTTTTTGTTCAAGGAATTCTATTCTTGCCGCTTTTCTCGCTCGTGATCTACGCGCTTGATAAACCAATTCAAATCAAGAAAATCGGAAAAAAAAAGAGAGAGAGAGAGAGAGAGAGAGAGAGAGAGAGAGAGAGATTAAAAAAAAAGAAAAGTTTTTTTTTTGTTAATATTTTCACAGCAATTTGCCAAAATAATGAATTTGTAGGGTTTTTACCGGCTTCTGTATTCCGTAGTCGTTTTAAATCTTGTTGTTTAAGATTTACACTCCCGTCCGATGAAAATTCACCTACAGAACTACTCCTTCTTCCCCGTCGATGCTGACTCCCACTGCCATTTCCTCGTGTTGCACTCTTTCCATTTTTCTTCGCGTCGTCGAGTTTTGAAGATGTTGGTATACTTGATACGCCGCCGCCGTCGCTGATAAACGCCAATTGGTCGTCGGGATCGGGTTTTGTTGTAAACATGTTTAAAATCGGTTGTTGGTCGGGAACGTTGGTGTTGTTTGGATATCCGGAGGAGACGGATGACGGGTACGGTGATCTGAATGGCGGGTTCGTGAATCGAATAGGTGGTGGTTGGAGAAATTGGTCGACGCTGTTTCTTCTGATTGAGAAATCAAGGATCGGTGGTGGTGTTGGTGATGTCCATGTAAGTGGACGTTGTGGTTGTTGGTTGTAGTATTGGTCTGGATAGATTTGTGGTGAGTCGTAGGTTGGGAGGAGAAAGTTTTGTTGGTGGAGGGTTATGTTTTGCGGGATTGAGATTGGGTGGATTTGTGGTGGTGGGAAGAGGGATGATGAGGTTGGGTGGATACCTGGGAGTGATGAGGTGTATGGGGGTGGTTTTGATGAGGTAAAATCAGAAAATGGGTTGTGGTTTCCATTCTGCATATTTGTTTAGAGGTTGGTTGGTGAGAGAGGCCGGTTGGTTTTTTTGGTTTAAAAAAAAAAATAAATAGGAAACTAAGATTTTTTTTAGGCACACAAAGAAAAATATAGGATTAAAATATCAATACCATTTCGCCTTACACAAATAAAAAGAATATAAACTAATCATACTTTGCGATAGCAAAAGCGTCCGCGACTTGAGGTAATTAAGGGGTTAGTGGTGTGTCGTGTTTGTATATTTACAAAATGCAAAAGGTGAATTTTGTCGAGTATTTAAATAAAGATTGTACGGCGGAATGTCCGAGAATTTAATTGTTTTAGTTGGATCGTGAGTCATTGACAGTCGTCAAAATGGATCGTGATTTTCCTAAGACACAAATTCGATTCATACAAGTCCCGGTTTCTCCCTGAACCGTTTTTCAAACATGAAAATATTTTTTCTTAGTATTTGATGATATTTGATTAGGTTTTCGTATGGAATTGGTTTGATATGATAGGAAATGAACAAATTCCAGAAATCAAGTCCTGCTGAGTTGAGCTCATTGTGAAACAAAACCCAGGAACCTCGGCGAACCCAAAAATCAGCTGTCGTGGAAGCTATATCAACTGTGCCTAGGCCATCATGTCTATGTGGAGCTCAGCGAAGCTGGATCTACTGCGGGCAAAGCCTGTTGCACTGTTTATTTTCTATGTCAAACCCAGCAACGCTGGGTGTAGGGGTGTATTAGGAGTTGAATAGACGAGAGTATAGGCGATCATGTAGTCCCTGTAAAATATCTTGTAAAGGCCAAGTCTGTTTACTCTCCTCCTCAACAACCTTCAAAATCTCTTGTCCAAACAAATCCAAGTTTCCATCGATTTCAACAGCATCCGACTCATCCAAAACAGCACCAGTAGTCATCCGTTCATATTCTCTAGCAATATCCATAACTCTTTTCAAAAACTCCACTTCCTCGATACTCTTGTTGAATTCAATTTTACATTCGCATAACGTTCCGGCAACGGAATTGTGCATGGAGCTGAGAATCGATTGTGCTTGGTAGGGACCTACGAGGTTTAACCTGATTGCGGCGGAGATTAGTGATCGTGCGTGGAGAAATAGAAATAAATCGTGTGCATTGTCTGAAATTGAGAAATTAGAATTCAAAAGGGATTAGGTAAGAAGGAGGTTGTTTACCAAGAGAAACTCCGAGACTGTAACTTGTGATTGCGAAACATATAGGTAGATGGCCTGGTGTTTTCCCAATCTAAATCAATAATAAGGAGATTTGCAACCAAAAGATTTCAATTGTTTTACGTACGCGAACAAGTTTTCGATAAGCACTGGCAACACTGTTTTTCACATCAGCGTCAGTATCTCCACCTGTCCATTCAGAAATAGGAAACCCACGATGTAAAACAGACAAGAACGCAGAGCCTTGGGAGACAGAAGCGCGTTTTGCGACGTGGTTTAATACACTTGCGTGGTAACTTTTATCCAGGGCAACTAGACGGTTAAGTATAATGTTTGTAGTGCTATCAGAAATGGGGATGGTAGAGAATGCCTTGTAGACAGCGGACAAGTAGGGGACAGTAGAGAAGGCGTAATTGTGTAGCGAGGAAGCCAAAAAGAGCGACACACTGTCACAAGACACGAAGTTGCATTGCGAGGCAGACTCTAAGCCAGAAGACGCCACAAAGCCGCCCGTGGGCAGAGCCGAGTCGGCCAGCATCCACAGGTGCCATTGTTCCGACAGCGCCATTCTGATGGAGCGAGTGGTGCACGACAATGCCGTGGTGCTTGCTGCGACCTGTGCCTCTGTGTCTGCGGTGTCCTTTGGCTTTCCTGTAGCCCCTCTCTCTCTCTGCACTTCTCCCTCTAACTCTCTGTCTGTAGTTGGACTCAGTCAAGACGCGGATGCAGACGTACCACTATCCCTCGACCTTCGAGTGTATCAGACTGTGTTACCAGACTGAAGGCTTCCAAGGCTTTTATCGCGGCGTGTTACCCGTACTGGCCTCCACTTCTATCCTGCGTTCCCTTTCCTTCGCTGTCTACACGTAACCCCTTCATCATCAGAAACATGGATACTTGTGAATTAATCATGTTTCATCTTGTTTTGTTGTAGGAATACGAAAAAATACCTGGATCAACACATCTACCCTCCAATATCACAGTCATCACAATCCGGGTTCGCGTTATTACCACGAATCATTTCTCAGAGTCTTGTTAGCGGTGTGGTTTCTGGAAGTATTACGGTGTTGTTTAATGCCCCGATTGAGTTTATAAAAATTCAACGGCAACTCGAGAGGTTGATGGAACAAGAGAAACAACAACGACAAGCTAAACACGCTGCGGAACTCGCTTTACAATCCACTGCTGCGAGTAAACCAGCATCATCAACAGCAACAACTACGATAACTACGCAGAAACCACCGACTACGGCGGTTGTCAGTGAAGTATTAGCGGGTCCAACTGCAACGTCTTCAGCACTACTAGCAAAATCAGCACTTTCAGATACCTCCAAAACCACCGCATTCCAAAACTCGAAAATTGTAAACACACCTTCATTCCACCCACAACCTATCCCCTCGAAAACAAAAACCACGACGTGGAGTACATTTAAAGTTGTTGTTGAAAAAAAAGGTTTTCGAGGTTTGTATAAGGGATTTATACCCCATTTGGTACGAGATGGGTTAGGAACCGGGTTGTATTTTACGTTTTATGAAAGTTTAAAGTTTGGATTTTGGAGTTTATGGACATCTCATACACCCTCAGTATCGAATTCAAAAACTCATCCCGAATCTCTATCTAATCCCGTATTGTCTTCACCCTCTCATCCTACACCCCCATCAATAAACTCTGTCTATAAACCACAAGATACGATGCCGTCGTGGATACATTTAATGTCGGGGGGATTAGCTGGAACATTGATTTGGGTGGTTATTTTCCCGATTGATTTATTGAAATCTATTGTGCAACGGGAAGCTATGGCGGAGAATCCGAGGTTTCATACGGCGCGACAAGTGTTTGGACATTTGTGGAGGGGGGAGAGTGGTGGGTTGAAAAGATTGTATAAAGGGTTGATGCCCCAGTTGGTTAGGAGTTTTCCAATCCATGCGTTGAATTTTGTTGTCTATGAACGTGTGTTGAAGTTTTGTGAGGAGTTTTGAGAGATGGATGATTTGAGAGGAGTTGAAATGGACTTTTTTTTATTGATTTTTTTTTTTACTTTGGTTTTTATTTGGTTTTGGTTTTTGGGTAGAGGTCTTTCTTTGATTAGAGTTCATTTATTTAACTCATTTCTTTTTACTTATTTTTTTCTAAAAAAAAAGGAACAATTTTATTAAAGAATTTAAATACATTTTTTATATTCTTTTTGCCATTCAAAAAATCCCTGTTGCTAACCATAAAGTTTCTGAAAGCAAGGCATACAATATGGTTTCCCTGCGCTCCCTCGAAACGGGATCGTCGCACTACCCGTGGGTTTATTGGAAAGTAACGGTTTCTGACAATAACAACAATTGAAATGTTCCGGATGAAATTTCCTTTCTTCATACAAAATACGTTTTAAAATTAGCAAAAACATAAAAGGATTTTGGAAGAGTGTTTTCACTCAGTTATGTTACCAAGAGCGTTTATTGCTCGCCCGATAACGGGTTTTCTACAGGTCGGACAAGTTTCGGCTTTGGTTTTTATGTAGTAGTGGTCTTCGCAGTATGGTTCTCCCTCGACTTCGTAGAAGGAAACTGTTGCAGTGAAAATTTTCCCACAATCCTTTTACAAAACCAGAAAGAAAAAAAAAAAAATAAAACGATTACATCAAGATTCAACAAATCACATCCATCCAAAAAAACTTTACAGTCACCACGCATTTAAAACAATTCTTATGAAACTGTTTCCCCATCGCACAAATCGGATCAGAATCCAACGGCAACCCACATTTCACACACGGATGCGCAAATAAAATCTGGTAATCTTCATCGCAGTAAGCTTTCCCTTCAAATTCCATAAAGTTTTTGCCGGGTTCGAGTAATGTTCCGCATTGACAGCAGAAAAAGTGGTCGGGGTGGAATGTTTTTCCTATTGCGCTTATACATTTCTGAAATTTTTATTTTTAGGGATTTTTTTGACGAAAAAAAAAAGGGAGGGGGTTTTGATGTGGGAAGAGTATATTTACGTCTTTTATTGGGTCCATGCAGTATGCGCATCGAGGACTGAATTCATCGTGGTAACAATCTTCACAAAATAACAATCCGTCTTTCTCCATAAACTTTAAATTCGCAAGTATCCGTCCACACACTTGTTTTTCACTCTTTTCTTGATTCATCATCATTGCAGAATTTACAGTTGTTGTTGTTGACGGAGTGTTGGAAAAGTTACTACTTTGTCGTTTAAATTTTGATCGTTTTTTGAGACCTTTTCCTTGACATGTGAAATGTTCGACGTGGTAGTATTTTTGTAAGGCGAAGATACATTTTCCGGACATGTCGATTGGATTGTTGCAGATACAGCATTGTTGTTGTGGTGTGTCGGAGGTATGTGGAGATGGAGTTTGGACTTGGGATTCGGAGAAACTTTTTGCAAAGGGTGATTTTGAGGGTTTTTGTGTATTTGGTTGTTGCTTTAGAGGTTTTTGGGTGGAAGCGAATGGAGAGGATGGTTTTGTGGCGGATGTGTGGTTGGGAATCGGTGTTTTTGTCTGGATGTCGCTTGTTTTTTCTAAAATTTCAGAAGTTGATGGTTTTGTATTGCTGGGGGTTGTAAATTTAGTTTTCTTTGTATCATTTTTTACTTTATCCGATGAGTTACTTCCACTTTCCGACTTATTGTCCAGAAACGGAGTGTTTACAAACCCGTCTAATGATTTCACAAGATCATCCAACTCAAACTCCAAATTATCCACACTCGGAATTACCGCTTCATTTTTTGTAATTGTTGGTGATATCGGATTTATTGAAATTGGAGTTGCAGCGGTTGAATTTATAACAGATGCGGTTTTAAAGTACTCATCGAATATTACTTCTGCTTCGTAGATTTCGTATTCTGGTGGAGGAGCGATGAGACTGGGTGTTGTTGGGGGTGGGTTTGGAGTTATTATGTAAGCGGGTTGAAATGGTTGGGATTGAGTTGTTGCGGATTGCAAATCAATTAGTAAATCGTCTGTTATTTTGAGAATCGTGTCGTTAGATGGGATTAATTTGAAAAGCGATGTAAGTATGTACCTAATTCATCCATTATTTCCTCTGATTGGATATTTGTTTTTAAATCAGATCGTAGCGTGAGATGTGATGATTCCCATCAACATTTTGTCCCACCATTATTCGAAAAATCCAATTTCCAAATTCGAAGTTTTTTTTAATTTAATTTCATCCCACTCACATTAAATTAAAAAGTACCCTTTCTCAAAATTCCTCCGATTCCCCTTAAATGTCTTCTCGCGCAAGTACTCCACCACCACCGAGCATATCTCCGCCACCAAGTTCATACTACACCTCACATTTAAATTCCCATATCCAACAAGAATCATCTCGAGGACGCAGGAACCGTTCTCAATCTTCATTCTCCTCACTCCACACAATCTTATCAAACTCTCCACACCATACCTCTCGTAAACGATCATCAAATCGTAGAAATGACGAATTCAGGGCGGGAATAAACACACAGTTTGATGAATCGAATAGCGTTGGACAGAAATTGTGGGATAACGGTGCGGATATTAGTGACGTTATGGTGCGTGTACACTGTCGAGAAAAATTCACGGTGGAACATTTGAAGTCAAATGTTAAAGTTTTTACGAATACTGCCAGCGAGACGCCAACAGCAACACCAACGACATCAAATTACGCATCGAATCCGTCGTATTTAGTCGCGGTTTTGAATTTACATAGCACAATTTTAAAACAAAGTGAGTATTTTGCTGCTCGGTTATCGTCACGGTGGAAAGCGAGTTGTGATTTAGAAGTGGGGAAAGAAGGGAATAATTCAACGACGAAAATCTTTAAAATTGAGTTTCCGATGCTGGATACACGAGATGATGCGGAGGCGTTTATTTCGACCATGAATTTAATGTATACGCTGCAGTTTTCAAAGGGTTTGAAATCTATGGCGATTGCGGTGCGGATTTTGAGAATTTGTAATGAGATTTTATGGGATTTTGGGATTGATGAGTGTTGTCGGTATATCGCACAATTTGCTGCAAAAGATGGAATTCCGCATACCATCAGTGATTCGATGCATCCACCAAGAAGGTCGCGCTCGTCGAAGAGAGACGGGATTAAAATTATTACGTTGTTGGAAGAAACGTACCCTCTGTGTGATTTTTCGAGAGTTTCCAGTTGGTTTGATTCTGGATTTGCGAGTGGAAATGTTTTCTCTGTGACGGATTTGAAGAAATTATTATTGAAATACAGCGCAAATGTAAGTCACGATTAATAATTTAATTGTTATGCAATTAATACACGGATGCTCTCTTTTATTTTCAGGGCGGTGATTTTAATTCAGAGTTTATCTCTTTGGAGTTTAACGAAAATATTTCACTCGGGTTAGCATCAACGAACGGTGATGCATTAGTAGAGGCTTATCGCACACTAGAATCGAACGAAACCAACGTCAACTTGTTTATTTCGAAATCGTATAAATTATTTCGTTGGATTGAATACGCATCGCCTGAGCACCAAATCGCAATACTAGATATCTGGATAAACAAATGCTGGGATATGTTGACTGCAAACGGAGAGGATATGGAAACGTCGCAATTTAACTTGAGCCCGGCATTAATTCCATTCGATAGAACTGATACCGACGCATTTTATGAAAGACCACGGGCAGAACTGAATAGTCGATGGTACCAGAACGGCGATTCTCGTCGAAATGTTTTTGCTGACGGTATTCCATTAGCACGAACTGTATCGGATCAAACTCAGTTTACGAACGACCCTAATTCACATTCAACGTTGGACCAGTTTCTGCAAAACTGGAATAATGATTCGGTCGCGGAATTACTCAGCCCACCGTCAAATGAAGATGTGTTGGTTTTAATTCCGGGTGCGATACCGTCACCAAAAGCATCGGTTTCCACAAGTAATGCGTCGTTTGTGGATGAAGCAGATGACGAGTCTCAATACCAAGATGCGGAAGAAGAGTTTTCGCCGAAACCGCAAAAGATTAAAGGCAAAGAATCGGTATCTTCGAAACCATCATCAATACTCTCATCGTCGATGTCGTTTTCCAATACTGATGGCGAATCGGCATTAGGTCATCCATCTATGCATTCTAAACCACGTGTCCAAGTTAGCTTTAACCCTATTTTCCCGACTGAAGCGTCAACGGCAACATCCAGTACGGTTTTAAACGAATCCACAACGAAATTCCCTGCATTCACTCCACCAAGCGGGAACGAATTTGGACACTTATACGTAGACGATGGTATGAATTCCGCAACTGATGATAACCACGCGCAATTTCACCGTGACCCGCACACGAAACATGTTGAACAGAAACAAAATAACCAGTTGATTAATTGTTTCTCGATTGTTTTGCGTTTGCTCAGTACTCTTTCAAGAAACAAAGCACTAGATTGCTATCTAGAAACTAAAGGCCTAACAGGTAAGAAGAGGAAACCTGAGGTATCTGGTGATGACGATGTTGATAATTCGGAATCAACCGTGCACGCGCTGGGATCAGAGAATGATGGGAACGAACGAAGCGCAGGCTCGCATCCACAACCAGCGTTTAGAGGCGGACGATCATTAAGCGAGGGCGGCAGCGAAAATGGAGATGACACTTCTATGCCGACACATTTCCGTGCGAGAAGTTTGTCTTCATCGAGCAGCAGGGTGGTTAGATTCGCGACTACTCGTAGAAGAGAAGAGGCCGAAGATGTGAATGTTGCAAGAGACATAGCTGAGCGTAGACTGCGACGACGAGAATTGAGCGAAGGAAGAGTACATCAAAATGGAGAAAGGCGAAGACATGTGATTGTATTTGATGATGAGGAAATTATACCAGATGACAGTAACAGCGAAGATTTAAGCGATGAAGAGGCGACTGGAGCAAACGAACTCGAATCGTTGACTTCTGACACTGAAGAATTGTCCACAACGGAATCCGACACGAATGTACCCATAATCAACACCAACCATTATTTTTTAAGTAATTTCGAATACACACCCGATATACTGGACTACCAAGCGAAATACGCGTTACCAAAATCAAGTCGAATTATCATCAACATGTTTGTTTGTTTATTCCAAGTTATGCGAGTTACTCGGTACAATGTTGCCGCGACGGAAGCAGATGTGTTGGTGGCTGGAATATTGAGGAATGTCTTGAGTATGAAATTTAAGAGATTTTTGGTTGCGTTGTTAGTTGTTCATAGCGATTTAACTTTGGGGTCGTGGAGCAGAAGTGCAGTTGGGGATACAATGAGGATGGAGAAATGGAGAATGAAAAAGAGGTAGCGAGTGGATTATGTAGAATTGTTGTAACTCTTTTATTTTATAATAAAGCGTGCTTATTCTTTTTGGAGTATAATATTTCATAACTAGGCATTAAACTGAAGTGATACCGAGGTGATCCATGAGTTTGTGCGCCCGCTCCAACTTTTCAAGCGTTGGTGGGAAGTACTTGAAGGAAAACGAAATTAGAAATATTTCAACAAATATAAGCAATAAAGATACCCCATTCATTTTTCCTATCAACTCCACAGAGTCCTCATATTCCGCTCTAACATTTTCAAAGTCCATCGAATCCAAAAACGCTGATGCAAACACAAAATTAGAAATTTGTAATTAACATGAATGATCATCAAATACCCATCATATCATTGCCGACGTCTACTGCCTCAAGATCCGATTGAAAATCTTCCGAAGTTGATTCATGGATCTTGATCGCCTTTGCGTTGTTCAATAAATTTCCCATTCGTTGTTGATGTACGCACACGTCGTTGATATTGTTAATGATTTGTTCTTTCAGTGATACAATTTGGGCGACAATTTGCTCATCGAACGGTTCGTACTCTGCAATTCAAAGTATAGTTAAAAATAAAAAAAGGTACAAAAAATTTCAAACGAAATTACCAACGTCGTCCCTAAAAGCTTCGCTGTAATCTAGTCCGTTTATCAGTATATTCGGGGATGCAGTTTGAAATTGTTCCAGCACGGCCTGAATAAGTTTCAGAGTTGGTTCAACACCGTTTCAATTGTAATCAAATACTTTTTTAATCTCCTTCGCGATAGACTTTCGTAAACTCTTTTCTTCAGCGTCGCTTTTGCTCGGGTCGACACCTTGCGCATTAGATTTCCAAGCAGCAATTTTGTCGTTGATGAATGGTTCCAAAGCAGAAAGAAAACGGGACTCGAGTAATTTAATGTCGTCGCAAGAATCCAGGGCGATCTTTCTGTGAATGTCTTTCGATTGCTGCAGCGTTTGGCTGGAAGGGCTCTCTGAGACTGAGGTTTGGAAAGACGCAAACGAATCAAAGTGCTGGTGTGCCATATCGATTTAAAATGGCCCGATCATTTAAACCGAAACGAGCAATCAAAAATTAAGGACGCCTCAAAGGCAAGAAGTTGAAGGTATTCACTCAATCCATTATCGAAATTTATTGTTTTTTTCTTGATGTAATCTTTAATCAGATTGACCCTGCTATTCGAAAGTCAACAATTGGTGATAACCCGAATACTACAATCGTGAGTCCGAACGGGTACGGCGCTAACCTCGTCATAATCGCAATCTACACACACGCACACCCAAATACCAAAAAATTAAACTCCCATCTTTCACAAAAACGAATAAAAAAAAATCCCAACGTGTCTTCATACCTTCAACCCATTCTTCTCAACAACCCGTTCAAGTGCATCAAACAACTCCCAATCCTTACACTTGCGTAAATAATACCCCCTTAAAAACTTTCTCGACACAAAAAACGCTAAACACGCTCCGGCGATAGTTGATGGGTACACAATCAAAAACCCCTTCCAGACTCCGTATACGAATCCTACGACGTATGCGAGTGATACTTGGCCGAAAAGTGGTGGGAATGAGAATAAGAGGAATAAGAGGACTATAATAACGATTCCGCTATTTACCAAAAAAAAATAAAGAGTTTAATATAGAGTGATTATGAGAATGAATGTATGTACCGAGGTCCAAGATCAATAACGGCATTAGCAAATTTAGAAAGCGCATCAACAACTTTATCCCCGAATTTAAACAACAACACCGCAATTACGTCGATAACGATTAAAACAACCGCCAAAGTAATCAACGCACGTTTTTTCATTCGGGATTTAAATTCTTCCCTTCGTTTTCGTTTCGCTGCATCGGGGACAACTACAGAAGATACAGAATTTACAGAGATTTCAGGGGTTAATGTTGCGGTTGTGGTTTCGTCCGTTGGGGCGGTTGTGTATTGGGTTTCTTCGTCGGTAATCAGTTGTGATTTTTCAATGTTTTTTGAACGGGTCCAGAATTTCATGGTTGGTTATTGAGGATGTTGGGTATTGGAAAGTTTGAGAAAGAAAAAAAGTCGGTACCTGTGGTTACAATCTGACGTCAGTTTCCGGTGGCAGCGCTCAGCTGTATCGGCTCGAAGTTTACCCATCACTTAAAACTTTAAATGAATCTTCTTTGTTGGTTATTGAATTCTGTTTTTGTTTTTTTGCGCCGGTATCAGGTTGGTTGTACAATCAGATTTCTGGACAACAAAATCAAGGTTTGATCTTGATGATTCTGGTTTGAAGAACGCGAAAATTCTATTTACATAGTATACCTTAATAAGTAATGAATGAAATTAACAGTGATTAATTTTCAAAAATACGCTGAAACCCCTCGAAACATGTGAAGGAAAACGTCGACTCAAAAAGCCTCAAAATTTTCTTCCTTCAGAATTAGAGAAGCGTATGATAGACATAATGTTTAAATTTAGCAAATAAATTACTATAAATATCTGTAAGTGAAGTAAATGAACGATAAAGATGCAATTTAGGCGTGATTTTCAAATAAACACAAATTTTCAGGTACGATTGCACAATAAGAACCTCAGTTTTAACAGTATCAGATTTATTTCAAATTTTGTTTATCTACGGCGTAGATTCAAGTGGAGTATAAGTACAACTCTTTAAATAATCACGAATAATCTTCGCCAAAAGAACAAAAATACCAATACCCAAAATCTCTAACAATATCAACCATATCGAAACTATTCTAACGACAGCCAAGTAATCCGCTTCGCAATCAGTTCCTTGCACCGCTCCGGCGATAGTTTTTTGGGAGAGTGAACATTTAATTTGAGCTTGCTCTTGATTCCACAGAGTTAAAACGGTTATTAATTTTATGAGATATAGGAGTAGAGTGAATGCGTAGAAAAGAAGGTGGATTGCTATTGGGATGATGTTCTTCTACAGAGGGGATGAATTTGCGACAAAGATTAGGAAAAAAAAAAAGGGTTGAATTTAGAAACAGAAATTACCGTGAGAGCGTATATTCCATGTAAACAAGAAACAGCAAGAAATAAATCAACC
>JADGJK010000178.1:0-44952 GCA_027600645.1 Nowakowskiella sp. JEL0407 | reverse complement strand
TTCAAGTTTTCAAGCGTTTGTTTGCTTTATTCTAATTGTTTAAATGTTTGAACTTGAAGGTAATTAATAAATTCTTTAAATATTTGAGCTTAAAGCATTTAAATTGTCTCTATCTGAAACTAACTAAAAATTAAATTTAATCTATGGCATGTTGGCAACGCTTGTTGGTCAATTTATTCAGTACCTCAAACTAAATCTTGCCAATTCTTATGTTACAACAACAATTACAGCTGCCAGATAAATCACTACCTGCATTGTGATTATAGGTATTAATTAATGAGGGTGGTAAAGTTATGAAATAGTGTAAAGGAAGAGCTGCAGACTACTGTGAAAGAATGATTAATTTTGTGGTTAGAGAAACTCTTATTGAAGATTACAACTGGTTTTAAAGATATATTGAAAATAATTGTAACGTGCATAGTAGCGTTACATGCGTCTCGACGAGAGCTTCCTTTTCATATAAGATAGTATAGTTCTATCTCTTATGCTCTTGTCAGAATCATCAAAGATACTGTGATTCAGCCTATTCCGTGACACAATCCTGAAACAGCAATTTCTGGTCCCATTTGCGAGCCCAGTTGAACAGGAATCATAGGGATGTTTCGGATAAACGGGTAAACATCAAATCTATGAAAGGATAAATGTTTTCCCCCACCAATTAGAATTTTTTCCTTGTTGATTTCAAAGCATGAAAATTTTTGTATTTGTAATTTTTCTTCTCAATAAAAACCCCCTGATTTCCCCCAGGAAATCATAGATTATCTCACCTCAAATTTTGTTCAAGTTCATACTTGTTGTTTCTCTTTCTATTAAACAGTACAATTGATTTGTTCTTGTCTGTTTCTCTTATTTATTGCTTCCCTGTGCTGTTACAAGAATGGTGGCAGAAACATCGTTTTTAAGATAAACTCGCACCAATTGCAATAAACCTTGATGATACAAACCAAATTTTTTTTTGTGATATTATGTAGACACTAGTATCTTAAAAAATCGAAAGCATGCATTGATATGGATTCACACAATTTTAATTTATGATTGAGAAACCTTAAATTTCACAATACAAGCATGTTTCAATAGTTAAATGCATTGGATGAAAAGATAACCATTTTAGGGTATTCACAACAATGGTTTCACTATTGCCTACAAAACATGATATTTAACCCTAGATCACCTATACCAAATAAATGTGGCTCCAGTGGGTTGTATCACATCCAGTTATATGAGATTTTTGGAAAATAAAAGTAATATTGCCAAGTAGCTTTTGCTAAAATTTTGCAAATAGAAAATTTGCAAATTGAACAAAAGTTGGTGATTTTGAAACAATATTGGTTTTTAACATTTTTCACAGTTTTTTATCTTTAAAATAGTTAAAACTTGAGCAACTCTATTTTTCTACATCAACCTCATTTTTATTTTTCTTCCAAATGTCTAGAGTTTGTTTTTTAACAATCAAGTTCTTGTGTCTTTGCTTTTTAATCTACAGAACACCATGAAATTCTGAAATGTAAAGGAGTTAGAAAAGATAGTTTTTAAGGACTACATTTTAAAAATGTTTCTATGACATGACACAATTTTGAAATTTAGATGCTTCATATTCAATTAGTCATCATGGTCAAAAATTTAATCTTTTTATTTGCTTCTCACTTTACTATGGTATGTTTAAAGCATTCATTTTCATTGATTGTTTTAAAATTGTGTTTATTGTAGTATCTCTTTTTTTTACTTCAGAACACTTTTTTAAAATAATGTGCATTGCCTGAAAAAGTTGGGAGATAGCAAGACTCTTAATAATTATGACTGGTTTGAGGGAGTTGGAATTGGATATAGACAATTTAGATGCTTCAAGTTCAAAATGATAAATTAAACAAACAATTGAAGACTTTATTAATTACCCTCAAGTTCAAAACGTTCAAACAATTAGAATAAAATAAACAAACGATTGAAGACTTGAAGATTTCAAAAGGAAAACAAATTCTATATAAGTTTGGCACACAGCCATCAAGACCCTGCGCTTCAGTCAACCCCACAATGATGAAATAACATAAAGAATGTCCAAACGCAAAGGGTTTTAACTCAGCAAGGCAGGAGCAATGAATGACGAAAGAAAATATTCAACACAAAATAAATCAACACAAAAAAACAAACAGAATGTAAAAGAAAGAAGAGAAATAACAAGGAATAAAGTAAAACAAATATAAAGAAAAACTATATCTATAAAAATGTTCAAAGTCCAAAATGTCCAAATGTCCATTTCCAACTGAGGGATTCATTATTATTGGAAATAATGGTGGCAAACAAGCCGCAATCAATGGTCAAAGAAAATCTGAATGATGATAACTCTGACAAATAAAATCAATAATCACCAATAAATGCATACAAAGCCTTTGCAACTCAATATGACATTTATTACCTTAAGATTATTCCAGTCTGAATTTATTTCACTAGTATCTGTCAATATTGAAAAAAGAGAGTTGTTGAAAACCAATAGTGTAGAATTAAAGAAAAAATAACTTTGATAAAAATAATTACTTTTTTGAACTCATCAGTAACAAACTTAATGTGTTTATTAAGTGAGCCTCAAGTTTACTGATTATACTAGTTGAGACATATATGATATTTTTGTTAAAAATTTATTTTTCTAAACAACTTTGCAATTTAAAATAAAATTTAGTTTCAATAAATCATAATAAAAGAACATGTATTACTATTATAGACAAGAATGGATTAGTTGAAAGTGAGCATTTGGTTATTTTGGACTTCAAACATGTTGCTGCTTTTGTTTTTCTTTTACTTTATTCATTTATTTTCATTATGTTTTGCCTTGATTTATATTTCTTTAGTACTTCAAAATTTTTTTATAGAGTATAGATTATATATTTTTTTATGTTTAAATTATTTTTTAAATAAAATATCCATCATTTTTTTGATAATGTTTAAGTTACTTTAATGAAACAACCAGAATTGTCTTCACCAAGCAAACTATTTATCATTTATTATGATGTGCCTGTTTTGAGGAATTTTTGGTTGCTAGAGTTGTGTGTTTGGCAAACTGTTCAGCTAGTTGTTAGTGTTTTGTCAGACTGGGGGAATTTGATCCACTTGCTGTCATGGGTTTGAAGATTCTGTTCTTGCTGGTTTTTGCAGCTTTTAGGCTGAAAATGCATGTGTGATGTTGTATTTCAGGGTCCTCCCTGATTTCAACAGCAGAAGTATTTAACTGTATTTTTTCGCCACTGTAATTCAAATTTAATATTTTCTGCGAATATTTTAAGAAAATGAATGTTCGGTCACGTTTTGTGTGAACAACCGTATCCCGGTTTGTGATCCAAAACATGTTTGTCACACGAGGGTGAAGCATAATGTTTGCGTGATTTGATATCTTTTCATTTCCCAGTGTAAATATGACTAAGATCCTTTATATACTTTAAGAGTCTCGGAATAGCAAAAGTGATTGAGATTTTCAGGTTAGTTTTCACCGGTGGATTTATAAATTTGGCACGATCGGATAAATTCTGAAATTTTGTTGCAGTTGTGGGTGAAAAAATTTTCCACTTCCACAAAAACCTTCAACATTGCGTTTTTCACAGAGCTCAAAACGCAATATACATCCTCTTGCAATAAGATAATTCCGATTCTTACATTTGCCTCTGAAATAATACTGCTGCTGAATAATTTTTTTAACCACAAATCAAGGTGGGTGGGCATATGATTAAGAATGTGCGACCCACCCGAAGTGAAAATTTTTTCCATAAAAAATCCAGAAGTGGCCAATTCCAACCAAAAGATTTCCAATGAAACTTTCAGTTGCCCTCACTCTCGCTGCTGCGTTTGCATGCGCTTCCGCTGCACCAGCTCTTCCTGGTAAAAACAAAGGGTTGAGAAGTATTACAAGGGATATCTTCGTCGGAACGGCATTGGATCCGAACAGACTCAACGTATGTACCATTTCTTAACAGATGCATATAACGTTGCATAAGATTTCTTCGCTTCTAGGTTACTTCTTACGAATATCTTGCTCGCAATGAATTCGATTCTATTGTTCCAGAAAACGCTCTCAAGTATATTTTCGCTTCCAAGCACCTTTAAAGTTCTAATATTCTCCACATAGGTGGGAATCCACCGAAAAGGAACGCGGAAAGTTTTCGTTTGAAGATGCAGACAAAGTTATCAATTTCGCGAAAAAGTCTGGATGCGAAAACATTCGTGGACATACTTTCGTCTGGCACAGCCAACTTGCTCCGTGGGTTTCCGCTGGAAACTTCTCATCTTCTGAACTTTCCTCCATTTTGAAAAAACACATTTCAGTCGTCGGTGGTCGCTACAAAGGAGTGATTACTGAATGGGATGTTCTTAACGAAATTATCAGTAAGCAGATCAGTTGGTTTTTTTTTTTTCTTCGCTTGACGCTTTGTGAAGGTGACGATGCGGGCAAATTCCGTGAGACAATCTGGTACAAAACGATCGGTGTTGAGGGGTACATGAACGCATTCAGATGGGCACATGCTACCGATCCAGATGCAAAATTGTACATGAATGACTACAAGTATGTGTCGAAAAGTGTTTTTTTCTTTGAAAGACAAATACTTAAGTTTAAATTTAAATATAGCATTGACGGAATTAACGTCAAGAGTGACGCTTACTTCGATTTGGCCGTATACATGCTCGCTAAAAGTGTTCCAGTTCATGCTATCGGTTTACAGGCTCACTTAGTTGTTGGATCGTTGCCAACCGATATTAAAGAGAACATTCAGCGATTTGCTAATTTGGGATTGGATATCTCAATAACCGAACTTGATATTCGAATGAACCTTCCGGCTACTCCAGATAAGCTTGCTCAACAGGCGAAGGATGTAAAGACTGTGGTGGATGCGTGCCGTGCTGTTCCTCGTTGTCGTGGTGTAACTAATTGGGGAATTGACGACGGCTCTTCGTGGGTACCTGGAGTATTCGCCGGAGAAGGATCACCGTTGTTATTCGATGAGAAATACCAACCGAAACCCTCCTACTACGCATTTGCTGAGGCTCTCAAAGGTCCTCGTCCTAAACCCGTCGGATTACAGCCAGGAAAAGGTCTTCGAGATATCAAATCGCGTATCTACATTGGAACTGCTCTCGACCCAAGAAAAATCAACGTAAAGGAGAAATTTTTATCTGTTGATCTTTTCTAAATTATGTTTTAGAACACTTTGTACGCAAGCATTGCTGCCAACGATTTCAACTCCATTGTTGCTGAAAACACAATGAAATGGGAAGCGATCCAACCAGTTCGTGGAACCTTTGACTTCAAGGGCTCTGATCAGGTCGTTGCATTTGCCAAAGCCCACGGTTCACGTTTGCGAGGACACACTTTCATGTGGCACAATCAATTAGCTCCTTGGGTTGAAGCCGGAAACTTTTCCCGATCCGAATTGTTGAGCATCTTGAAAACGCATATTACTACACTTGCCAAACATTATGAAGGAGACATTGCTGAATGGGATGTTATGAACGAGATTGTATCTGACGATAACGGAAAATGGAGAGAAACGTTCTGGTACAAAAAAATCGGATTGGAAGGTTACGCGGAAGTTTTCAAGTACGCCAGAGCTGCAGACGGTGATGCTAAACTTTACTTGAACGACTACAGTATGTTTATTGGAATATTTTTTGCAATAATTCCAACATTTTTTATAGATATTGATGGTATCAGTCCCAAGAGTGACGCCTACTACAACTTGACCAAGAAGTGGATCAAGCAAGGCGTTCCTGTCGACGGTATCGGATTCCAAGGTCACTTTGTGGTCGGAACCCTTCCAAAGGACATCAAGGAGAACATGCAACGTTTCGCTGACCTCGGTCTCGATATCTCTGTTACAGAGTTGGACATTAGAATGCCAATTCCTGCTTCTGCCGAAAACCTTGCCCAACAAGCCAAGGACTTTGCATATGTCGTAGAATCCTGCAAAGCCGTTAAACGATGCAAAGGTGTTACTGTCTGGGGAATCGATGACGATTCTTCCTGGGTTCCAGGATGGTTCCAAGGGGAAGGTGCACCATTGCTGTACACAGGTGATTTCAAACAAAAAGTTGCTTACCAAGCAGTTGCGAAAGCTTTGCGAGTAAGTTTTGTGGGATTTATTTTAATAGTTTTTTGTTCGAAACTAACATGATTCGTTAGGGTTGAGTAACGTACCTTTAGATTTGTTGCAAGAGTTTCAATCATCTTAGTGTAGAGTTTTTTTTTTTATTGTTCTATGATGAAACACAATTTGTGTTCTTTTTTTATGTTTTTTAATATTCACGCATCTATGACAATACAATATTGTGAAGTTTAGAAAAATAAAGTTGTGTTTAAAGGGTCCTTTTGTAAGCTCAATTGTGACTAGCAAATGTGTGCTTGTGGATAATTTTCGTGCGACAGGGACGACAAAGTGTACAGGGAAAACACAAGAAAACCCCGAAGTTTGACAAACAATCGCATTTTGAAAAAAGTTTCATGGGCATCTTTCTTTTCCTGATTTGCGTTGTCGCTGTTCGCGCAGCTACTCTCACCCAAGTCAATGACTTTGGAAACAATCCCACCAAACTCCGAATGTTTGAATATGTACCAGAAACCGTCAAGTCGCCAAGGTCGTTGCTCGTCGTAAATCACTACTGCACCGGTTCCGCCAGTGCTATGTTTTCTGGCTATCCATTCGCAAGTCTTGCCGACGTTCACGGTTATGTTGTTATTTATCCGGAAACCTCTCGAACCGGAAACTGTTGGGATGTATCCACCACAAAAGGGTTGACCAGATTTGGAGGAAGCGATTCGACGGGTATTATATCAATGGTGGAATACGCCAAGAAGGCACATAACATTGATCCGAGCCGAGTTTTTGTGACCGGAGCGAGTTCAGGTGCGATGATGACAAACGTGCTTATGGCTACCTATCCGGACGTTTTTGCAGCAGGAGCTCCGTTTATGGGCGTGCCATACACTTGCTTTGCGACAGAGTCTGGTGGAGACCCAACGGGCTCCCAAAATGCTGGATGGAACAACACTTGTAAGTAGAACTTTGAAAACTTTTTATTTACTCACTTAAAATCAAACCAGGTGCAACTGGAAACGTTCAACAAACCGGGCAAGCGTGGGGAGATTTGGTCCGCGCAGCATATCCAGGTTATTTGGGAAGTCGCCCTAAAGTTCAACTTTGGCATGGTGAGGATGATAACGTTCTCTCATACAAAAATCTTGCCGAAGAAATAAAGATGTGGACGAACGTTTGGGGATTAAGCGAGATTGCATCTTCGACAGACTCTCCGGTTCCCCAGTGGACGAGAACACGATATGGGAACAGTTTACCTGCAAATGTTGAAGCATACAGCATTGCTGGACAAGGTCACACCCTTCCTCTTTGGAGTCAAGTTCCGTACATGCTATCTTTCTTCGGTTTGGACAATGGGGCTGTTGTCACTCCTACTCCGGTTTGTGTTCCTTATTTTTTATAATATTTGCATCCGTCTTATATCTTCATCTAGTTCGTCTGCCCCATTGCAACCTGCCCTGTAGCATCAACGACCACTAGCACGGTTCATGTTACGTTGGCAACATATCTTCCACCTGATATCGTTACTTCAACCTTCACAAATACTGTGATCCAGACCGTGACAGCAAGCGCATAACTTCAAATCTATAAATGAGTCACTAGTAGAGTTGCAATTTTTTAAGTCTATGTTTTCAAAGTTTTGAGAGAAATAAAGCTATTATATTATATGATACTGTACAAGTGTCAACTATAATACAACTTGTCAAAAACGATGGCTTTCGAAGTTGAAAGGAGTGATCTTGTTTTCATTTTTGAGAAAGATAAAATCCCTGAAATTCAGCAATTTTGCGTAAATTTAGAAAAGAAAAAACTCCTCTACCGGCCAGTATCATGCGATTCGAAATTCCTCATTTGTGTCTTTTGCCCTGACGAAACACTGAAACGGCTCGTTTACACTCAGGAAGTCCAGGATTACTGCCATAGGGTTGGAAATACCAAACTATCTCGCCCGGATCTCACAAAGATAAACAGTAACGAGGTAACGGAGGCCATTCGCATCTCAATGTTGTACTCTTACATAGGTCCTACCTCCGGTAAAGTTCACGTACCTCATAATGTTACGTTCAATTTGAAGTGGCAAGAAAGTTGGAGGAAAAAATGGATTTTAAGCAGCAAAGACTTTCTCGAAATTCGCAACAATTTCGGAGAAAAAATTGCGTTCTATTTCGCTTTCGTACAGTTCTATCTATTTTCACTGATCGTTCCTTCGATTATCGGGGTTCTTGTTTATCTTTCGGGAGCTAATTTTTCGTTTCTATTTGCAATTTTCCTCGTTGTTTGGACTGCTTTCTTTCTGGCGCTTTGGAAATACGATGAAGAGAGTTGGGCAAATCTGTGGAATTCCAAAAATTTTCAAAAGGTATGGAATCTGAAGTGAAAATAACAAGCTAACAAGTGTATAGACGGAACCCGTCGATCACCGATTCACTCCAGCTTATTATGTAACGGATACAAATACCAAAGAAAAGTTTGGAGTTTATCCATTTTACAAACAAGCGTTTCGGTTTTGGCTTACCACCTTCCCGATACTTGCAAGCGTGATGGTTCTGCTGATGGTTTTCATTGCCGTTGTATTGTTTTCTGATCTGATTCTAAGTGAATACAGCTTTCTGTTTACCGGGTGGACATCGCTCATTGTATGTAAATGATTATTTTACATTGTTTATTGTTTAATTGATATTTTCAGACAAAACTTCCAACCATCATCTATTCCGGTGCACTCCCATTCATGTCCTCTTACTACACCTCCCTCGCCTCTCACCTCACACTTAGAGAAAACCATCGGTCATCCTCTTTATACGACGTTTACCTTTCCCAGAAGCTTTTCATATTCTTCTCGTTTACGAATTACTTTGCGCTTTTGCTTATGGCACTGGTGATAATTCCATTTAACGACGTAATCTTGAATTATGTTAACTCCGCTTTCAATATCGCGCATTCACGGGCAGCTTCGACGATCATTCCGCAAAATATTATCGATCGAGTTATTTATTTCTTAACGACAGGTCAGATTATAAATACCGCCACAGAAACGATCGTACCAATGTTAATCTCGTACGGACTCGTGAAAGTTTCAAATATCTCGCATACCCCCCCGGAATCGAGTGAAAACATTGGTGGATCGGTAGCTGATAAGAACTTTGTTGCGAGGGTATTGAAAGAGTCCGCTCTTCCAGAATACGACGTATATTCTGATTATGCAGAAATGGTCACTCAATTCGGATTTCTGGTTCTTTTTTCGGTTGTTTGGCCATTGGCTCCTTTCGCTTGCCTTTTGAACAACTTCATCGAATTACGAAGTGATGTGGTCAAGTTTTGTGTAAATTCTCGCCGACCTGTACCTTCTAGAAGCGATGGAATAGGAATGTGGAATCAAAGTTTGGTATGCCATTAAATATCTCAAATTTCTTCATATTTTTTTAGACGCTTAAACCTTTGATTAGTTTTTTATTTCCTGGATAAGCGCTTTAGTATCACCAACCATTTCAATAATTTATTCGACCTACGATGCGCAGATTCCTTTTTCTAAACAGTCAGTTTCCAAATTCGGACAAATATGTTTTGACGTCATTGTTGTCGAACATGTTTGGTTGGGTCTTTATTTTATCGTACGGCACTTTGCTAATGAACTTGTCGACTCCGCGAAAACGTTTTTGCACACTAGATCGGTTAATGATAAAGCTATGGAATCTCGAACTGAAAATCTATCTGCCAGAAAGAAAGAGAAACTTCATGTGTTTGAAACGAAACGCGATCTTCTTCTTGTTATTGGAGCTGATATCTTGGAGAACGGGAACGACAATGAAGCTAATTTAGCGTCATCCGAATGCGTTTGTTTGAGTCCTGAGTGCCATGGAGAATGTAGAAAGAGAGTGGCGGATGTAGTTGCAATGGTGGAATTAAAATCTAAAGTTGAATGAATTTTTTTATCTGATTTCTCTTTATTTTTTTTTATTTTTTTCCTTTATTTTTTCTGAATTAAGAAATCATTAGTTTCTCGTACTAAGCATGATAATCTACTCTCTTCCATGATACGCCTTCCCACCATCCTTTTTTAACCCCAATTGCAAACAAAACTGCGCAAAATACAACAGCCAGAACTGTCCACGCAGAGGCTTGCATTTGAATTTTTTTACTCAAATTCCACACACTTCCACGAACAACAGCCGTGTATTCCTTCGGAAGAGAATTCGAGAAAGTAAACAGATAAGGCAGATCTGCTTCAATTTTTTCAATTAAAGCAAAAAATCCTTCCGTGAATGATGCTCCTATTGGTAAAATTCTATTCGGGGGTGTCAGAAACCCATACGTTGTGGAATCAGGAAGCTCGATTGTAAAAGAATACTAGGGTAGAAAAGGGAAGAAGATTGGCCTTAATTTTGGAAAAAAAGGAAATAAACTTTACAAGTGCTCTTTCTGTGAAAAAACTGTAATCTGCAGATGTCCCCGTTTCCGCATCGATTGTTGAGCAAACATCTCCGATGTTATATTTTACTCCATATTTTTGAAACATTCTTTCAGTTGCAAAGAGACTTGCTTGCAAAAGCTTGCTTTTATGTATTGGCGAAACAAGACTCGAGTTACACTGATAAGCAGGAGGGTACATCCAACGCTGTATAAATATATTTAACTATCAGTTTGATTTTCGGTCAGCTTAAAGTTTCACCTGCGAATAGGAATGCAGATCAACGAAGGATACGACACCGGCGGCTAAGGAATCATTTGAAGGTAACGAGATTGGATTTCTCGATTTTTTGTTCAAAAGACGAAGATATGACGCAATGGCATGTGATTCTGGTGAGCTAAACACAGAGTTTCCAGCGTAAGTATCTGAACATGGATCCGTAGACGTATTTTCCGTATCCCAACTAAAAAAAGGTTACATATAGAAAATAGAAAGAACAAATAAATACTTTCCCACTTCCAAAATTTCGATTAATATCCTAACATGAAAATAATAAGGCAAATAAATATTCAGACCTAGAATAGAGCTCACCGTCCCAATGCAAGAGGTTGTTTCCTCTGGTCCTGGTTGTCGATTTTTACTCCACTAATATGTCTTATTTAGATAAATCAACAGGTAATATACATCATATTTACTAATCTATCCTCAGTTAGGGTATATTCCTGTGGACGCCAATGTTAGAGTAATGTCGAATAACATATTTAAAATCTCATACATATCCATCTGGATTAGCAATGGGAATAAAGGAGAAAGTAATATTCGAAAAAGCTTGCAAATTTGAATTTATTGCAACCCTAGACGCGAGGAACACGGTGGTACTCTAAAAATTAATTTAAACTCATTTTTTACATGTTTTTATGATGTACAATCGAAATCCATTCTCTTGCGTGCATTCCGCCAACAACTACAACATGATTTCCAACTTCAGGAGGAAGTTGGCGAAGTGGTCTGGTATCTCCGGCTTCTATCCCTTGCGACTTCATTGGAGAAAATCTGTATGCATATATTGATTTGTTCTGAAAGCTCTGGCCGATTTCAATTTCCTCTACGTTTGGAAGCGTTCTCATATAATTATAATACTCATTCTGGTTCAGAAACCTTGAGAAGTACAGGTTATCGTTGTCCTTCGTCCCGGGGGGAGATATCAAAAATGGGATTTGTCGTTTTGTGAGGATGTTTGCGTTATGGGACTCTTCGATAGCTTCAAGAACATTATCAACGTGAATATTAAAGCGAATGCTTTGAAATGTTTTCGATTGTTTCAAGATTAAATGCTCGAATAGTGTAGGGGGAAACTTAATGTCAGCAAACCCTTTTGGTGGCACATCTGTCCACAATTCGAGCTCAGGGTATTTCTTCAAAAATAAAAATAAACATGGTGCCAAAGAACTTGGATAATTACCGACCTTTATCGCCTGTTTCAAAATCTCGGCTTGTTGATGGTTTTGTATCTCGAATCTTAAAATTCTGTGTCCGGCATATTTTGAGTTGCTCTCTGTATTTCCTCGGACAAAATGCCGGAGGTGTAGAATAAGAGAGTAAATAAAAATTAACCGAAAGCTTGTTTTCATGATTGTCAATCGGATTATTAAAATGATTGGACACTTCTTTTTGAGCGTTGTTTACTGTATTAAAACTATTTTAAGATATCACAAAAAATTATTTCTCTTCCTTATCAGCAATAATCGCCGACTTCAGTTTTTCATAAGCAACATCAAGATCATCATTAACGATGACCACATCCACATTTCCTTCTTGTTCTAAACCCCAGATCATTTCCCTCCTCGCTGTTTGCAATCTCAAATTCAAACTCTCTTCAGATTCTGTACCACGCCCTCGTAAACGGTTTTCCAACTCTTCGATAGATGGCGGCGCAAGGAATATGTAAAGGGGACGCGATGGCAGAGACAAAGCTGGAGGTAAAAGTTCGGAAGGAGTTACAGCGCGCTTTAAAAGCTCCACACCCTGTGAATCGATGTCGAGTATAACGTTTCGATTGTTCGCGATAACATCAGAAATAGCTTTAAATGATGTGCCTATAAACACAGTTACTGCGGTATTATCTATCAAAGAGGTGTAAAAGTACCATAGATATTTCCAGAAAATTCAGCATGCTCCACAAACTGGCCCTTTCCAATTTGCTCCGACATTTCCTCTCGGGAAACGAAATGATAGTGAACACCATTTTCTTCCCCTTGCCTTGGTTTTCTTGTAGTATCTAACAAAATACTTTTAAAGAAATTTTGGCATTACCTAAAAACGACACTTACGAGAAACACTGAACCCAAACTTTTCGGGGTATTCAGTAAACAATCTCTTCAACAAGGTTGATTTTCCAGCCCCCGAAGGCCCACAAATAACAATCGGACGGAAAACTTCGGGTTTATCAGCAATAATATCTCCATTGGATGAGGATTTTTGGTTGGCAGTTACATCGCTATTCGTTGGATCCATCTGCGTTTGTTCTGACAAGTTTGACATTGACCCCTCAACCTCGGAATCCGCTTCAACTATTTCTGTCTGACTGTTGACTTCTAAATCTGGGGTTTCTTCTGTCGCAGGCATTGCTGAATGATCTTCTACGGGCTGATGCTGTTGTTTGAATGAAGTGTGGAAATTGGTGCTTCGGGACTCCTGCAAAGAGTTAGATTTTAATCAAGATAATTGATATTTGAACGTACAAAATGCTCGTATTTTCGTGATGCTTGAGAAAAAATATTGTAAGTTGGCAAATTTGAAAATTCAATGAAAAACTAAAGTTACTTACGACCCATTTCAATATTGGCTATCGTATAGAACGCAAAGGCAAACCCAATAGCATGTATAAATCTCCACTGCGTGCGACTCATACTGTAATTTGTGCTCTCATCTTCGCCCACAGCTTGAGATTTAGCAATAGTATAGGATGTCGATGAAGTTGATTTATTCACATGAGAAATTTTGATGTATTTAGTTGCGATTCTAGCTGTGAGAGTTGCTCGAGTCCTTAATAAACAGCGTGTGATCGCACTCATCATTTGACAACAAGGTTTTTTTTTTCGTGTTAAAAAATTAACTCGTGAAAAATTTTAGAAAGCACGTTTATTTGGGGCGAAAAGCATTACTGCCTCCTCGTGGTGGATTACATTATTGTTGTACAGTTCACATTGTACTATTAACTGTGATTTTACTACTAATATACAAAACTCAAAAACAACAAAATATTTTCCAAGAAGTAAAATTGCTTTGAACGGACCGTGATTGTGAATGTGATGGTAATATTTTTGAGGAGGAGATGTTTGATATTGTCATTACTGGTTCCTTCAATTGGTTTCTTGCAACATCGGTAGATTGTGATTCGATTAATGGTGGTGAGGCGATTGGTTCAGAAATCTCACTCAAAGAGAGATCGGACGACCGCAACTTCACGCAAATGTCACGGTCAGCAATTTCGCCCGAAAAGTCTTCCAGATCTTGATCCAACATAAGCGAGTCGGGTTTCTTCATTAGTTGCAATTTCTTAGATCCGAGATTAATAAAGTTTCTGATCCAGCCGAGGTTATGAGCACCAAGCTTCGAGAAAGGGAGCTCGACAGACAGTCGGCTTACAGGTCGTTGAGGTTTCTGAACCGATTTACTTTTCGTCATAGAACGTTTCACTTTGCCAATAATAGAACCATCAGGGCCGAACGAGATACGAACCGAATTGTAGGAGGTGTTCGCTGCTTCCATTGCACGCTGAGAGACCTCCTCGATTGACTTCCTTCGATTTCGAACTTGGACGGCTGAGGAGTTACGATCAGCGATGACAGAGGCTAAAGAGAGTATGTTATCCGTCAGAAGAAGTCGGTGAAGAGAAGCACCACTCTTTGATGTCAACTCATCTTGCAGCTTTTCGTTTGAGAGATTCACAATTTTTGCAGCATTTTGTCTCCGTGTTGAGAGATTGGTCGATGTTGTGGGGCTTAGAATAGATTTCTGAGATTCGCTAGGAGGAAGACTCTGATTGGATTGTGGTGTGATTTTCGGTGCAGTGGATTGTGGAGATGGTGTTATGTGAGATTTTGGTTGTTTTCTTGCGAATTGTTTTGAGGAATGTGGAGAGGCAACATAACTTGGGGGATTTTTCAGAGGCACAGCCCGAGAAGCTGCCAGGGCAGCAAGAGAAGACACCGGTCGTCCAGCGATCGAAGTGACAGAGATTCCACCAATAGTCAACGGAGCAGAGCGAGATTTCGAAGAAGAAGTTTTTGCAGGAGAAACCTGTTTAATGGGATGGGGAGACACATTGGGCGTCGAAGAAACATCGCTGGGGGATGACATCACTCGGATGGGCATTCTGCAAATTTGTTCGTCGCACAACTCAAATTTTTCTTTTCTGTCAATTTGGTCACGGACCAATGGCCGCTGATCTCCTCCTTTCTCAATTCACGTTGATTTCAGTGTGGGCTTCTAGAATTAGACACCTCACCTTGCAATATTTTATCGATTATAATGTGAACACGATCTAGTAATTTATTTTTCGGAATTTTTGTTTTTTTCATAGCGTTTCGTCATTGAAATCGTTAACTGTTTACAGCTCTGTGCATAAGCGTTTGATTATATGATCTTAATCTGCTTTCAATATTTATCTTATTGTGGATCGAGCTGATCTGGAAAAAAAATTAAGTTACATGAACTCTACATGATAATCGTGAACGATTACAATATAAAGAACAGCAGCAATCCATGAAAGTATAACTAAAAGCATTAAAAACTTGAAAAAGGTTAATAAAATTGCCGGTTGATATTAGGAAAAGAATGAAATCACCTTTACGAAATCACATGGAGAAAAATACCATAAAATCTTGGGAGACGATTTCCTGCGTGATTTTATAAAGTTTCTGATCAGACTCCTGTCGGTATGTCTTGGTCTGGTGTGGAACGGCAAAGTTTGACGCGAATTCATCAGCTCCAAGATAAAATAAGGCGGTTGAAAGCTTTCGACTCCTATTCACGAATATTTCTGGTTTGATTTTACACTACAGCAACTCAATGGCCCATTACCCTCGAACGTTTGTTCAATATCCCGGTCAATCCGTTGAGAATGCCTCGAAGTTTCGCTGCGCGGTTTCCACATCCAAAACACTCAATCCTACCTTTTCAACCTTCCGTTTAGATCTAAATTCGCGCTTTAGTATTCTTAGTTGGAACGTTCATTTTTGGAGAACATCAACGTACGAGTCGAACTACGCTCGGATCGTTGAAGAAGTAATTCCCGCACTGTCCCCTTCCTTTATAGCGCTTCAAGAAGTACCCAACTGCTCTGATAATTTCAGAACTTCTTCATTAAGCTCAGTTCTATCCAGTCATTTAACTTGGAATGAGTCCGATTGCTTAATGAGTCATGTTACAGAACCCGGCCTGGATCTTGGAAACGCAACGTTTTCAAATCGGAAGTTTGTTTCGAAAGAATCTGTAGACTTGCTGCAATTTAGGACAGCACTATTTACGGTTGTACACGTATCTGAATCGCTCCCGAATTTACTTTTAGTAAACTTACACCTGGAGGTGGAGTCTCCGATTTGCCGTGAACAACAAATCGAAAACGTACTATATTTGTTAGAAAATCATCCTGTTAAAAATCAGATCATCATGGGGGATTTTAATTCGTGGAAAGACAGCAATGTGTTGGTCAAATGCTTCAACCGTGGATTTGAAGATGTTTTTGATGTTTTGCAATGCGCAAGGCCTAATTTCACTTGCTGGACAGGAACTGTGATTGACTTTGTTTTGGTTCGGGGAGTAGAGGTTCGGAGCAGCGTCCACAAAGCCTTTGCGTATCAGACCGATGAAAGCGATCACCTTCCAATTGTGGTGGACTTGAGAATTAACTAACAACATGAATTTATTAAACAGCTTGCTATTTTTTTTAATTTAATTTCAAATAAATAAGATGCTTCTTCATATTTGTATTGGTTTAACAATGGGTTTTCGGAACCGTCGCAATTGAGATCCAATTTCAGACGGTTTGAATGGAGCGTGAACACCGTACGGTTTCGGTATAGGGAGTTCTCCGATCCCGGAAGTGTCTGGAACATATGCATTAGGACGAGGTTCTGCCAATGTTCTAATGTTATTGTAAACAAAAAAGTTTTCGTCATCGCTGAATGGTACGTGATTAGCAAAAGATAAAGAAAAATTCATAGTTTACATACACTCCGACAAATCCTGACCCTTCCAGATTTCTTTTTGTCGCCAAATCCAATAACTCTGTTTCTCTCCGCAATCGTTTGCGTTCTGCTTGAATAAAGTCTCTTTCAATCTCCTCCGTTGGCGGCTCTCCTCTTGACAATCTAATTTTAGCTTCCGCAAGCAAACGTTCTTTTTCATTTTTTTCGTGATAGATACTCATTGCCAACGCCTGTTGCATAGACAATTCAGAAACACGAGCCATCATAGCCTTCGTAATGTGCTTTATTCGTTTTGTAAGGTCATTGAGCTGTAGTGCTACAAGATTGCTTTCAGACCGACCCTCTATTGTTTGCTTTTGAAGTCTTAACGTAAGTGTTGTCACTTCCTCCAACACTAAATCCTTTTCCAACAAATTCTCCTAATAATAAATTTGAAATTACGTTTACAAAAACAAATATTAAACCCCCCCCCAACCTCTCTCTCTGCTAGAATCTCTTCAATATTTTTAATTCTTTCTAGCAAATCTTTTTGCGTCGGATCCACACCTTTGAGGTACCTGCAGCGATTCGGATCCTCGGGATTCTCTATTTCCGCACTTAAAGTTCCTATCTGCTCCCTAACTCCATCGATCTCCTTCTGCAACTCTGTCAGCTCTTTATCATACTCATCGACCTTAGGTCGTTGCTTTTTCAGCAGTTCAATGGATCGTTCCAATTCCGTAACAGTCAATTGAAGTTCCCTGATTTCCAATTCTTTCTCGATTAAAGATTCTTCACCTTTCGCCATAATTCCAGCTTGAATATTCAGCTTTTCGTACAATATACATAATTCATCATTTCGATCCAGTAGGTTTACTCCAACAGAATTGCGCTCTTTAACCGCTTGTTCGTATCGATTTTTTAGGAAAACCATATCATCTTCGGCTGCATTTATCAGTGTATTCAGAGTTTCAATTTTTGAAAGATGTTGCTCAATCTGTTCTAAAGTCAAGTGTTAGCGAAATAACAATTTATTAAGGGATCAAATTAAACGGTGAAAGTGAAAATACCTCTTCTTTCTCGATACAGTGCTAGCAGTTTATTTGCTTCATTTTTCGCAGAATCTCGAAGTGCATATTTTGCGGTGTTTTCTTGACGCTTTTTCTAGACAAAAACTGGTTAATTTTTTTTCGACCATATAAATTTGTGTAATACTGAAAGTTCTCTGTCTTTGTTCATTATTTCATGCCGAAGTATTTCAATTTCGTTCGACAAAATTTTTATCTTTTCTTTCATTTCTGCGGCCCTTTGTAATGTTGCTTGGATTTGATTCATCTGTTGAGACGTTATCAAATGTTACTCTAAAATGTGAATTAAATCTTACGTATTTGTTCCTCTCATTTTTAACAACGTCGTATAAGGTCGCAAAATCTCGAAGCCGACTTACCGCCTCCTCGCAACGCTTTTTGGCATCATTTATTGCGACTTCCTTTGCGCCACTATCTTCTTTTATGTTGCGATGCTTCTCACGTATTCTTATAAGCTCCCGTGACTACGTATTTTTGGCATTAGAACTTTGCGCAAGTCACATATGAGTAAATCACCTTCAGCTCTCGCTCACTGCTGAGCGTCTCAATTTGCCTTTCCAAATCATCGCAGAATTTTATTAGTTCATCCAATTCCTCCTCCAACCTTTTATTATGGTTAAACTGGGTTTGACATTTAGTCAATTCGGATTTTTCCATCTGCTCTTGTTTTAGAAAATCAAATATTAAGGAATCAACGTCCTTTCGAAGAGTTCCAATCAGTTTTCGAAAATGTCTTCCTTCGCGTTTGTGATGTTCAACTTGGCGTTGTAAATCTTCAGACTGCTTTTTTGTTTGCGGTGCGGACATCAAAATGTTATTCACCGTCGTTTCCAGACGTCGGTTAATTTTCAATTTAATTTCTTTGTCTCTGATCGAGTGTAAAAGGACGTCATGTTCACGTTTTATCTTGAAATTAGATTATTTTATGTGTTGCAGATGATACGAACAACTTACATCAAAAATGACTTTTTTAAATGCAAGTTCTAAGCGCACTCGTTCTCCTTTTTGAGCGGACAGTTGATCTTTCGCAAATTCGTGTTGTTTAAATATCTCATCACATCTCTTTTCCATTTCATGAATTTCTGCTCTTCGTTGTTCGTAGTCTGCTGCCTGATCCAGCTTATTTTCCTCCAATTCCTTACGCTTTTTCGCCAGACGTTCAATTTCTTTATCTAATTGTGTCCCCATTGTTGTTTGTTTGACGTTTTCGACAACCAACGAGCTAATCGCATCCCGCAGTACTTCTGTTTGTTTTCTGGTAAAAAAGTACATGATGATTAAGTTTGTTTGAAAGAATCACCTCGAATTTACATAATTTTTGTAGGTATTTCACTGGCTTTTGCTAATGCAACCGAATGTTTTTCTTTCTCAACCTCCAGTCGATCCTTATCTCTTGTAGTCTTTTCTAAGGTAGCTTCTTTCTCTTCTAAATCTTTCTGCAAATTCTCAACTTGATGGCGTCTTTGAATGACATCCAACTGTGCTAATTCTTTAGAACAAAAAAAAAAATGCGAAAATTCTTACTTTTAGTTCCTTTGTTGATGCAATTAATTGGGGCTCTAACATATCGGCCTTATGTCGCCTGATTTCTTCGATATCGTTGAAAAGCTCAGTTTTTTGGGCAATCGCTTCAGTCGTTTCTTCCTGAATCCTTCGATTTCGTTCGACAGCCAATCGAACTTCATTTTCGGCCTAGCAAGATTTAAATTATCAATAATATCGAGTCGTTGATTAGCAAATTAATTTAAATACTTTCAATAACTCTCGCTTCAATTCCCCAATCGAACTATTCGCGGAGAACAACCTGTTTCCCGATTTATCCATTTCTACTCGTTGAATTGATATTTCTTGTGCAGCGACTTTACATTTTTTTGCCAGATTTTTTTCATAATCAGATATCGAGTGAAGATAAACATACATCCCTTGTAACTTTTCCTTAAGCTGATTTATTCTGTTCAAACCTTTAATTGCGTACTTTAAATAAAAGTCAATAAATCAATACTTCTCATCAGAATAATCCCTTTTTGGTTTCAGAGTATCCAGGAACTTGAACGCTGGCAGATTTTCCACAGAAAATAGAGCGCCCAGATACATTTCCGGGGGATCTGACGAAACGGATTCCTTCTGCAGATCATCGTCTGCGTGCGAGTCTTTCTGTTTCTTCTGCTTGATGGATTTCTGATCGGACATGTCAATCACAGGAGAGTGGCACAACCATGTCAAAATTAAGCCGCCATCCCACAGCGTACTTGAACAGACGCCGCTCCGCCCCAAAGCGACACGGCCCTAAGCCCCGCGACTTGGACTTCCCCGTCCACCATGTGCAGCGTCCCGTCTCGCATCTGGACTTCTACTACGACGACGACGAATACTACGACGACGACGACTATCCTGTGATGCGCTCAAAGCCCTTAGCCGCAAATCCCCCGCCCGTCGATCATAGAGCTATCATGAAAAGAGGCTATTTAATCTACAAGAAGGTGGTCGGTGTCTCCAGGAGGCTAGTTGTTCTTATCGCGCCCGATTGCATCGACGACATTCTAGTTTTACATAAAATTCTTTTCAACGAAGACCCGGTTGAGAAGGGCCAAAATCCCAACACCATTGCTCTTTTAGGTCAAATTGCCTCGTCTGCGATTAAAGGTAAAAAAGTGGAAATTCAATGTTTTGAAAAAAATTGTAAATTTTAAATTATAGGCTGTCCTTTGCTGATTTTATTTCCTTCGGACGAGAAAAACGATGCTTCTAATATTACCTTTATTCCTTTCTATGAAGTTCGTGACGTAAGCAGCGAACAACGTTTAGGTTCCGCCTGTAACTTTTCAGTGACACTGCAGAATAAAGCGGAGTACAGATTTGCTTCTTCGAATTCATCAGATTATCAGGAATGGTATAAAAATCTGGAAGCTGCATTTCAAACGATTATGCAAGCATCGAGCATTGCTAAATCCAACATCGAAGGCCCACCCGTTTTGCCCAACCCCCTTGTCTCGGAACCGTATAACGATGAACTGACCTCTGATTATTCCGAACCCGTTCGCTCAAAGTCTACAAAAGCGAACAAAAAGCTCCTTCGAACCGTCTCCACGATTGTTGGCTCTATTTTTAAACACCGCAACAATAATTCACCTACTCGTACGGCGTCTTTAAAAAATGACACGGAAAAATCACTAACTGATGAAACCCATGTCGAATTCGATGAAGATGACCATCCCTTCGCCAGAAAATACAGAATGCAAGAAAAGGAATCGAACTCCCAGCAGAAACAATATTTCCCTGACGAACACACTGTTTACACCACAAAATATTTGCCACAGCCTGTTCATATTTATCACGGTGAAAAAGAACTTCCTAATCCTTCTGACGATTCGTTAAATTCCTTCGAACCAGGTGATGATAATATTCGCGACGAGGAACATGCTTATATTCGCCAACCAACGGAAAATCATCATCGCACGATTTACTCTCCATTCACTCCAACTTCCAACGATGACCTTACTTCGCCTATTGATTCTAATGGAGTTGACGAATCCGCCGCCTCAAAAGGGAACTCGGGATACTAAATTCTACTTTTTTTTTGATTTTTAATTTTATATTTCAAATTTAAAAGCAGCTAAAATATTTTAAATGATCGAAGATTTTTTATGATAAAATGTATTTTGTTTGTCCTCTTCAACTTTTTACAGAAAAAATAAATGAAAGACTTTTCAACTTGAAGAAATCAAATTATAATAACAATAATAATAAATGGATTGAGTTTTATTCAAAAAAGTTGCGAGTGTTTGCGAGTGTTGAAGTGAATGCAGAGGAAGATAATGAATAGTCTATGAACTATACACAAAATAAAAATGAAAGTAACATCAGAAATATTGATTGCCTTAAATTTTGTGAGCGGAAAGAAAATGATTGCGCGGTGGGGAATGTGAAAGTCAATGGCCCAGTTTCAACATTCGTCTGGGAAGGCGTCGTAGGTAAGAGATATAATTCCCTCCGACCTGGTTTGTCGACTGTCGACCATCCGATTGAATACAACATCGCGCGAACGTTTACCCCGAAAGGTGCGACCGTTGATTCGGTATCGTTTCGTGTCGAGTCTAAGAATTTGTCCTTAATGAGTTGTGACATGGAACGTCCTTGAAATTGAACGGTGGCAGTCATTAGAAGATCGTTAGTCACGTTGTATGCGTCATCCACGTGGTGAATGCTGGATCCTTTTCTGAAAGGGTCGTTCGCAGCCAACTCGACCTTATCTATTCCGTAACTTCGATCTGGGGTGAAAATAAGCCCATTGCCTTTTGTTGCAAGTGCAAACATTTCCCTAGCTGCGTTCCGTGCATCTTGGTTGCCCATTAACCCTGAAAAGAATGATTCTGGAGTTCTGTATCCATCAATGATTCTATAGTTCGTTATATTCGTTGCGAGTAGATTACACGATACGTTATACGTGCCATAATCAAGGTACAAGAAACGATCGAAGACAGACAGAGGTTGCCATGATTGCAAGGATACAGCTCCCGTATTGTTTTCGTATCCTATTGGAGGTATGAGACCTATTCGACCGTTCGTGATTGCTGGAGGGAATATATCTTGAACGGAATTCCACCTCGATACCATTCCAAGTCCATGAATCAATTCGTGACACGCTACAAGTTCGAAATCGTTCTCGCTAGGATTAATTGGTCGCCCGTATTCCTAGAAAAAAGTTTAAATACCGTCATAGGACGTATTATTTGGAAACATAACTTCACATACCGGAAAATACCAAGCTCGATCATTATAGAAATAGGACACAATATCGAAAGGAGCATACGAAATAAATTCCACATTCTTCAACATTTGCTTCACAAGTCCTTGCGGAAACAAATATCCTGAAGAGTTTTCACTTTTGGAAAAAACACCTTTGAAGTATGCTGCAGGTCCGGCTGATCCCAAAACATTATTTTTCGGCCCCAAGGATGTGATGTTGACTTCGACCAAAATCTGTCTGTAAATCAATACAATATTTGCAATTCGAATCGCAGCCCGTTTCAAACCATTCTCCATGTTTCGACATAAATTAGTATCTGGAATCATGCATCGAATCATGAATGCAAAAGGTTCGGTTGCTAATGTAGAATTCGCATTTGCTTCTTCAGCATCGCTTTGAATGGCTACGTTTCGAATAGGAGAATACGTTTGTTTCAGGTAATCAGATGTAATTGAAATTGTATCAAATCGTTCGATTGCGACTTCGTTGATGGATCGTGGGAGTGCGATGCAGTTACAGAATAACAGGACAGAGATTATACAGCGTAAGGTTTTATGAAACGAATTAATTCTCGAGATTTTCATTGATTCCAAAATGCCAAAGTATGTTACACGAAAAACGGCAGGTTCTGAAGTGGCACACATGATTTTTACTTTGATTGTATTCAATCTCTAGAATGCACTTTCTTCTGCCACTTCAATCTCTGCATTACATTTATCCAAGAATGCATTAATTTCGCAAATTCGATCACGATTTCTCTGTATTTCATCCTCGTGTGCTTTCTGAATCACGAGTTCTTGATCTCTGTTTGTTCCTGTTAACAGTCTATCTTCCTGCATTGGTTTTTAATTATAAATTTTTTTGAGAGGCATTCGTATGAGTTTTACCTGATGATCAAATTTACCCAATCGAAAATCATGAGATCCGTTGACTGCATTTACAAGTGATTCTTTGTCACCCAAAACCTTGAAAAATTATGAATAAAAGATCCAACAACAATGCTTTCTTTTACATTTCGAAGTTCGTCATCAAGCTCGTCCATATCTCCTTTTTGAAATCGATCATATGAAGACATTACAAGCTCTGTAAACCTTTCGTGAAACTCGTTTTCCGCCTCTCGCATATTCGCGAAAGCTTGCTGCGAATACTCTCCGATCGTTCCGCACATTTCTGTAAAACATCGTTCAAAATCTTTCATAACATCCTATGAATGAATTAATTTGGCATGAAATAATTATTTCTGCTCCTTGAATAAAACCTCAAACTGCTCCACTAATGACATTTCATGATCCATAAGAAGGTCGGATAATGTTTGGGTCTGGTCTTTCAACAACTTGATCGCATCGTCTATTTCGCCAGCATCTTTTGAATTTTGTATTAATTTAAGCAACTAAATTCGTAAACGAATGACGAAGAATCAGAATAATGGAAATTTGACTTCTTTCGTTTTAAATAAACTTACTTGCTTTTTTACGTTTTGGTATTTATGCAGTTGTTTAATTCCATCCTCGTCTTTTTCCATCTTTGCGTCCCATTTACATTTTTGAAACATTTCGAATTCATCGGCTTTATCTTTGTTTTTCTTCAAAGCGAAGTGTTTCAACTCTTTGGCAATTACTTCAAACTTTGCTCGATAATCTCCTCGTAATTCTTCAATGTTTTCTCTTGCAAGCGGAAGCAACTTTTGAAAATCCTGGTCTTCATCAAACATCTCATCAAATAATCGATCTATTTTGGCCACATGCGCTCCCTTTAAAAGAATTAAATATTCCATATCTTTCAAATAAATAATCTTACTTCACACAGTTCTTCCGCTTCACGCATTCTTTTCATTTCCTCTTTTCTGCCTATCGCTACTTTCTCTTCTTCCTCGATGGCGATCAAATCATCAATGTATCTCTCACGAGCGGCCGCTACCTAAAACAGTAATTCATTAAACTTTTGCTCTTCAATGCGTTTCTTTATTTACGGACAGATTCTTCATCAACGAGCCGATAATCTAGATATTTCAAGTTTCGAATGTGTGCTAAAACGTAGTGTCGATAATTCGGATTTTTGCACAAACTATTTCCTGCAGCATTTAATACCCGCAAATTTTCGAACCGGGACAAATAGGACAACTAAATATATGTTTTTTGTTTTTTTTAGTGATTAAAACTGTGAAAAAAATACGTTGTTAATCGCACATTCTCTAATACTGTCAGATTGTTGTTTCCGATTGAGAACACTTGTAAATTAAATAAATCTTCCATGTTTTCGATTTTTGATATTCGATTATTGTAAAGTGACAAATCAGTCAAGTTTGTTAATTTATCCAATCCTTCAATCTGCGTGATGTTGTTAAATGACAAATCTAATATATTAATAGTATCGCTAAATGATTGAATGAAAGTTAAGAAAAATAAATACCAAGCCATTGTAAATTTTTGAGAAATCCAATATTTTCAATTCTCTCGATGATGTTGTTATCCAATTGCAGTTTCGTTAGATTCTCAAAAGCCCATAAATTATCTATTTGGAGTATATCTAAATTTAATTTACGTCAATGAAATATTTTTCGCACTTGGATCAGAATACGAACTCTTGTAATCGAGTCTCAGTGAGGTAACCTCAAACGGATCAATCCCTTCTCTTCGTGCGACTTCTGCTATCTCTACAGGAACTTGCTCATTGACTGCTTTTCGTAGCAAATCCTCATCAATAACAGTAGGTTCTATGGTGTTATAATTATTCATTTATCAAAAAAGCAAGGACGTGATTTTTGACATATTTGATTACTTTATTAAATCTTCACAAATTTTTTTTGATCTGTTTGATTTACATATATCATTCTCAGCTCCGACGAAGCGCAGTATATACGAGAATGATCCATCTGAATCGAGTAAACGGGGACTTGTGCTTTGGGTACAGTATAGGTGGAGAATAATAAAGATGGCTGATTCTTCGATTTCGAGCTCTCGTTCGATAATCCCATTCTGGCATCCCACACCCTAACAACTCCATGCCAACTACAACCTGTGGCGATTCTCCAGTGACTTGAAGCAATTGAATAAATACTGTAATCATTCACGTCCTGTGGGAAAAAAAATAAGCGTTTTCTCTTCTAAACTACCATGAACAAATTACCTCAAATTTGGCCACTGGATATGATGTTATGGGAAGTCTTAAATCGAACACTCGAGCAACTCCATCATAACATGCCGTACCAATCAGCCATTGGTTTCCAAGAACATTTCCACATATATCATTTATACTGCTCCCGTGGTGTCTGATTCCATCTGACAGAGAGAAATCTGAACGTTCTGAGTCATCGTTGTCTAATATTAAGGATCCGCTCGGAGTAACAGTCAGCACTTTTAAAAGTGATAGGTGAGAAGACGACCTTATCGATCCAGTGGAAGAAAGTCCAACCACAATCTGTAATTTTTGAGGAACGTACTTCAAGCATAACGGGTGGTTCTTTCCAATGTTAGTAAATGTGTAAGAATTCAAAAGCAATTTGTCGGTCAGCTCGCTTGCAGTATCCCAAACGTTTAACGTCCGATCGCGCGACGCCGAAACCATCACATTCTTATCATCAATCACGGCAAGTGACTTGACACTTGCTGAGTGCTTCCTAAATAGTTTCTTTGTCTGAAATGAATCGGTGTAAGAATCGTATTTCCACTGCGTGATCGAACCATTCTCATACCCAACAAATACTTCATCATGATGCTCGAACTTGTTAAGCTCCAGAGCAGTCACATCGCTGTTATTGTTTTGCATCGTATGTTTCTCTTCAAACCGCCAGAAACCATGTTTTGGAGATAACTTCCACAGATCCACCCGATTGTTGGACGAGACTGCTAGGATATCAGAGCTCCACGAATGCCTATCGGATGAGCTACTCAATCGAACTTTAGGATGCTGAAGCCAAGGAGTCCATGGACCGGCCAGGCCAAAAGTGGGAACGTTCCAATAACTATGACTCCTTCTAGACGTAATCCTGCGAATCTCGCAATATTCGAAGTCCACCTTACAAGCGAAGAGATATCGAATTTTGTAACTGGGATAACATTGAGCGTTATGGGTGTAATTGAGAAGTTTACTAATCTTGTCTGAAATTAGATTCGGTAGGGCTTTGACATCGAAATCGTTGAGAAGGTAAAGTGGCCGAAACGCTTCATTGTCGACAAGGAAAAAAAACGTTCGACAAGTTAAACTTAGATGGCATAAAGTTCGAATGTCAAGGTAACGGAAGATGTTGCGATGAATCTCTGGCAGAAGGCCAAAGATGAGTAAATTCCCGTTTGGAGTTTCACATTGTGGTTTGTGAACGTGAAATGGGATGGATTTTGATTTGTTATTCTTTCTTTTGTTTTTCATTTGAAAAAACTCGAAGAAAACTTGGGCAGTGGTTTATATTCCTCATGTCAAAAATCCTTTTTTTCATGGTCACTGTTCCACTTGTGCGGACATGAAAGCTGGTGCTAAAATTATAGCTATAGTACTATACAGTTATACTACCCAACATGACTGAGCGTGTGTCTTATCTTGGATCCGAGGTAAAAGTTCATTAATGGAGATTGATTACGTGATTTCAAAGTTATCCAATATCTTAGTAGGGCAGCAAGCATTTGATTACAATAATCAATGTATCTCTATTCGCGGTAGTGATTTCTGTGTTGACCGCAAGAGTGCAAATTTTAGGACGTATGACAAAACACAAAACACAGAATGGGAAGCCGGCAGGAGACAGAGCGAGAAGTCAACGGTTGGTTCCGCGATGCTGAACGGAAAACTTCTTCAAACATTGACCCTTCCTCCTACCCCATTCCAATGTCCGCTTCGCACCACTCGTCCAGAGACAAGGAACGAACCCGCTCGAAAATGTTTTCAATCTACTTCGACTCCAACCAATCCTCCTCAAATTCATCTCAAGCAATGCACGATTCTCCTCCTCCTTCAAACAACAAACGAATCACCATGCGAAACAGAATGTCTATGAAAATTGCACCTTCGTATGAAGAAGCTCTTGCCATCGAAATGAACGCCATGAGTTCGCAAAAGCCCTCCAAATTAGCTACCGAAGATGTACACTATGGAAATAACAACAACAATCCTACTTTTGGACCGACTGATTACGGTAACGGTATCACGAAACACATTCAAATTATTCCCTTCTGGCGTCAACCTCGACAACTGTTGTACTTTGCCATATTCCTATCGACTCTCGTAGGGTTATCCATGCAGGGGTATATTAATCTTCGATTCGGTGGGAAAATTATTCAGAACGGTAAATGGAATTCGTTGCTTATTCACTCCAACTGGTTTGTGGCCAGTCTTTCATTTACTTCACTGTATTCCCTCGGTATGATGATTTGGTATTATATTAAGAAACCATCCCTCCCACGCATTCCGTATTCGTTCGTCGCTTCCAGCACACTGTGGATTTTGATTCTCGATTTTGTGATGCATGCCTTCATGATACTGGGAGTATTGGGGATGACTCTCGATGTCGGAATCAGCTTCAAAAGCTGCTACCAACAAGCGATAAAGTACAATTTCAGCAACAAGATGAGCTGTGTAATGATTCAATGGGCGGTCGCTCTAGCAGGAGTTTCGGTGTTTGGATTGGCATTGGTTACTGCTGCAAGAATTGTAGAGTTGAGAAAGGTCGGAATTTTGGGTCGAAAATAATTGAAAACATTTTACGTTTCCTTCTTTATCCATGTATTTCTTTTGCAGCTTCAGATATTATCCTGTTCAATTAAATAAAGACAAATATTAGTTTTCTAAGATCATCTATTTTATTCTCCTTATGATATGTTGAAAGTAACATAATCAGAAAAATAAATTCCATTTCAAATGAAAAAAAGACCAAAAAAAAACATTTGAAAAAAATAATGAAAAGAAAAGCGCCGTTCACTTGAAAAAATTCGAAAAAATGACAAGAATAAACAAGTATGAATGAAAAAAATAAATCAGTGAGACCACTGTTGAGTCGTTCGAATCTCTGGGTGGTTAGTGCGCTGCGCGTTGCATGAAGACGATTCAAATGTCCCTGTTGGGTTGTAGTAGGAAGGATATGATGAAGGCATTTGTCGCGAATTGTAGTAATTATCTGTGTTCTGATATGGAATTGAATGGTGTGGTTGATGTTGTGGCGGATAGCCATACGAGGGGTAAACTTGTCGTTCGGGTGCCAGGTAACGAGGCTCGAAAGGTTGAGGTGAATAATTGTAGCACTTTTGGGGGCCCTGGTACTCCGGATACTGTGGAGGGAGTGGGTTTGACGGTGGAAAGTAGTAACAGTTAACTGGTGGATAACGAGGAAATGATTGACCACCGGCGTCACCAGAATAGTGCTCTCCGTATCGATTCATTGGCATTGGAGGAGGTGGAAGTCTCGACATACTGGGTTCTCCTTGATGACCATTGCCGTGTTGTTGAGGAAACGAAAAGTCACCATTAAAAGCAGGATCAATTGCAAAATCGGAACTAAATTCAGCTGATGGCGAGATCTCGGAGGGAGAGTTTGCGATAAAACTGTCTTGTGGTGGAGAATGATTGGTGATCTCGTTTCGCGCATCAGGCACCAACAAGGTTGTGTTGCTTTTGTCGCTGTCAATGCTTTTCTTACGAGTACCTTTTTTGTTCTTCTCACTGCCGCCGACCGAATCTGCTTGGGTTGTCGAGGGCAGATCAGTGATTAGCTCCAATGTCTTTTGGTTTATGAAGTCTGGAATGTTGGCCTTTTTCGAAATACCATTTTTCGACTTCTTAGGAACAAGAATTATTTCGTAATCATTCGTTTGAATAAGCCGATGTAAGTGAGAGCGGTAGTGCTAATTGAGTTCTCTTTTGTCAGTAATTCACAAATTTAACCAGATTTCACGTACCTGCATAGAGTTGTCATGTCGAGAAAACTTTGCTGGGCAACCAGGAATTAAACAGGAGTAAGGACGGGAACCGGTGTGAATTCGCTGATGTCTAACAAGGTGACCACTAGAGTAATTGAATTTTGTCAAGTTTTCTTAAACAATAACAATAATCAAAGGATAAAAAACTAACCTGGAAGTAAAGCTCCTTCCACATCCAGTCTCGGTGCACTTAAAACTTTTTTTCTCGGCGGAGGTGATGTTTTCCATGTATGGTACAGTCTAATAGTATTGAGTGAAGTTTGAAGAAATTTAGAAGAATTTGAAGTTTGCTGGGTTGAATTTTCTTGGGAATTTTTGTTTGTTTGTGTTTTTGGAATGTGGTGATAATGATGTGATGACGAGTTATGAATTTTAGATTTTCCGACTTTTCGAAATTTGGTAACGAACGGGTGCAATGAGCTGAGACTATTTATTGCAAAAGATTGTAAAAATAATGAAATAAAATATATTTTGATGATTTAACTTACAAAATGACTTGGAAATTAGCTGTTTAAAAAGATGACGTGAAGTAAAATTTCTATTTTTCCACTGCCGAGCCGAGCTTTTCTGGGGTTGACCGAGAACTTTTCAAAATTTATCACAAACTCTCATTGCTTGCACTTCATACATACAAATTAGGCATAAATAATTATTCTTTTTTAGTTTGAGGGTGAATTGGAAATATAGAAGGCTTCGTTCTCGGGTATTACCAAATACGGAATCTAGGGAGATCTCGATTCACCCCAACTACTCGGTAGAGCCTCGGGTTAATGCCCGCTTTGATTTTTTTGGTTGACTGGTTTCGGGGTAAGTATTTTTACGATAAATTCATGAATTTATTTTGAATTCAGGGTGTGAATCATGATTAGAGATACTCGAGTTCGGTTCGGCACTATTATCCCGTCCTTCCATGTTCTACAGTGAAACCTCGTTAGCGGCAACACTCGTTAATGGCAAATCCTCGTTATTGCCAACAACTTTACAATTCTTTAAATCCAGCACACAAAAATATATTTTTTAAAAATTTAAAAGTGTTATATAAAAACATAATATATGATTTACTTGCTGAAGAAATTTCATCGTTTTTAGTGATGTGTTCATGAAGTAACAGCGATTCAAAAGTTGGGTCCATGCGAAACTTCACGAATAAGCAATTAAAATGCAATTAAATGGTGCGAAATCTTTAATTAAGCACAATAGATTATAATCGCCAGTGATTTTTTCATATTTGATCCATTTTGGGGCTACAGTAAGGTTAGAAACTTAACACATACGAAATTTCGACAAGATTTTTCAGAAAACTGCCACTACTTAAAAAGGGTCCCTCTCGATACTGAAACATTGTAGAAGCAAGCGATTAAGGGAGTGTATGTAATAAAGGGTTTAAAATCGATCTATTGATATATCGGAAGATAGTTCCATAAGGGGAAGAAGTAATCGTTGGTTTACTGTGAAAAAAGTGGGCACATTTGGTGTGATTTCACATAAAATCGGTAAGGGATTATTTATTTTTTACAACCGTATATTATTCTCAATACACATAAAATTTATATCCATAAAATTTCGAGTGAAAATATGGTATATTGACGAAGATATTGCAGTCCAAAGTGAATTACCACGTTATTGACAACACCTCATTAGTGGCACCAACTCTTTGTTGCCACTAACGAGGTTTTACTGTATCTTCCATATTCCTAACGGCCACATTCCTACATTGTTTCGATGATTAATTTGTATGTAAATTTGAGATTAAATCAGTGTGAGTAAGTCGGTTTGGATGGAGAAAGGCGGAATTTACAACATAGTGTATTCTCCAAACTGTTCTTGATAAAAAAAAATCCACAGATCTACCCCGACAGCTAATTCCGTGTTTTCCGTCTCTTTTCTTATTCGTTACCATTTTAAGATATTCTGTATCTACAATCAGACCGATTTTCAACTTTGGTTGGGGAATAATCTTTACTAATTGCTACACTTCGTAAAGCACATGAATTTCTGGCATAAGATATACTACTAATGTATTGATGTACGATGCTAAGCAGTGCAGTCACAAATTTTAATTTGAAAATGGGTCGAAAAATCACAATATCTCAAACTTTTCCCGTTTCAAGCAGTGATTTAAGATTCTTAGTACAAACTTCCATTGCCTGCAGGTGAATTCAAGAGTTTAATAGAATAGAGGGAAATCTAAAATGGAAATTACCGAAGCGCATCTTGATTTTAGCAAAAACCAATACAGACCGTTTGCGAGCCCGGTAAATTTTACACCCATCTTTAAACCCAATGTTCCCTCGGCTTCATTGAATTTCTTGTATTCCCAATACCAGTCAGCGCTTGAACCAGGTAACTCAGTGACATACGCAACGTAGTTGGTGGGGTTGATGTTGTGAAGTTTGAATTTAAAAGTCGTGCCTCCCTTCATCGTCACTGCTCCAGTCGCTCCTTCCAGATTCTCGGTGGGGGCATCTAATTTCGCTGATTCCAGGTCGGTGTCCCAAACTGGCCACTGGTAAAGGATTTAGACATTATAAACATATGGAACGGTCAAGAAGTAGTGAGGATTAGTATACATTATCAACGTCTTTCAAAACCGCCCACATCTTGTCAGGGGTAGATTTGATTTCAATTTCAGAGAAGACTTCCCACATGTTTGATGATGAACGAGGTGTACTGAGAGAAATGAAAGCGCGAACCGACGTAAATTTATGAAACAAAAATCGATTTTTCACATACATGGAAAATCAAATGATTAGCAATGCCAAGTAGATCTTTGATTCGCACACGCCTGATTTATCCGCGTGTCAAAATCGAGAATTCAGTTGTTGACATGGCGCCGAAAAGAAAAACCCACACCACAACTATCCCCCTGGGCGGAGATGCCTCTGACATCATGAAAATTACTCCGCTTGGCGGCGGGCAGGAAGTCGGAAGAAGTTGCATCTTGCTGGAATTCAAAAACAAAACTATTATGGTTTGTCGTTTCAATGTTGATTGTTTTGAAAACGCAGTGATAACTTTTTTTCAGCTGGATTGCGGTTTGCATCCAGCTTATAGTGGCGTTTCTGCTCTTCCTTACTTCGACTTTATTGATCCCGCTGCTGTAGATTTATTACTGATTACTCAGTATGTGCTTCTATTTTCTTCCCTTACGCTCGACGTCAAACATTTTTTTCTCAGCTTTCACTTGGATCACGCCGCATCACTCCCTTATTTTGTAGAGAAGGTAGGCTATTTTGAAGAGAAGTGTTTTTTTTCCTTTTGTTTGTCCTTCTATTGTTATATTATTTATTTATTTGTATTTGCAATCAATTTAATAAAATCTATTGACCTTGAATATTTTTCTTTGTCTGTCACCCCCACTTCACTGTTCTTGTAAAAAAATATCATAATATTCACCTACATCTCCCTCCAAAAAGACACCGTTTAAAGGACGAGTATTCATGACACACCCAACCAAGGCTATATTCCGGTGGCTTCTTTCAGATTTCGTCAAAGTCAGCAACATTGGCACGGACGACGCGTTGTACGATGAAGATGATCTCACCAACTGCTATTCGAAGATTGAACCTGTGGATTATCACCAGGAAATTGAAATTGATGGGATAAGATTCACTCCTTACTACGCTGGCCACGTGCTCGGAGCGGCGATGTTTCTGATTGAGATAGCGGGTGTTACTGTTTTGTACACTGGCGATTATTCTCGCGAAGAAGATCGACACTTGAGAGCTGCAGAAAAGCCACCGGGTATGGTTCCGGATGTTTTGATTTGCGAGAGTACATATGGAGTTCAGTCTCACGAGCCAAGATTGGATAGAGAAGCAAGATTTACTCGATGGGTTCATGATATCGTTGCACGTGGAGGAAGATGTCTGATTCCAGTGTTTGCTCTCGGCTGGACTCAGGAGTTGCTACTGATTTTGGACGGTAATCAAAAGATTTATGTAATTTTTTTTTTTATAATCGTTCAATCTCAACTTTGTTTAGAATATTGGGAGAATAATCCAGCGTTACAAAACGTTCCAATTTATTACGCGTCTTCGTTGGCGAAAAAATGTATGGCGATTTACCAAACATATACCAACATGATGAATGAAAAGATTCGACGACAAAAGAACCCATTCCAGTTTCGACACATTTCAAATTTACGTCGAATGGGTCAGTTTGAAGATGTTGGGCCTTGTGTTATGATGGCTTCTCCCGGAATGTTGCAAGTAAGGGGTTGGATAGTTTTCTTAATTTTTTTGCTCAAGTTTTCTCGATGCAGTCAGGGCTATCGAGGGAGTTATTGGAAATGTGGTGTGTGGATAAACGAAACGGTTTGATTGTGCCAGGATATGTGGTCGAAGGAACTTTAGGAAAGGTATTAAATATGATAAGCAGTGCTACAAATTACTATTTGAGCTAAATGAGCTTTAAAATCAGGATATTCTAAGCGAACCAGATGAAATTCCAACTATGGCGGGTGGTAAGTTGCCTCGCCGATTGGAAATTCATTATATTTCATTCTCAGCTCACGTTGATTACCGTCAAAACTCTCAATTTATCGAAGAAGTTGGATCACCGCATTTGATTCTCGTACACGGCGAATCGAATGAGATGAATCGACTTCGAAGCGCGATGGAAAGTCGATACGCTGAACGAGACGAGCCTTTGGACATTTACACACCGCGGAATACGGTACCAGTTGAGTTGTATTTCAGGGGTGAAAAACTGGCAAAGACGATTGGAACTTTGGCGGAATCGCAACCTGAATCAGATGCATTATTATCGGGAGTATTATTGGGGTCTAATAACCAGTATCAAATCATGGCACCTGAGGATGTACCTGAATTTACGGAATTGCAAGTTATGCAGGTCATGCAGAAGATGAGCATTCCGTGTCGGGTGCCGTTCAGTTTGGTGAAATGGCATTTAGAACAAATGTATGGGAGTGTCGAGATTATGAGTAAGAGGATGATTCGGGTTTTCGATGTGGTCGTTGTCACTTTCAATGGAGATCAAGTTAATTTGGAATGGGAAGGGAACTCGATGAATGATATGATTGCGGATACGGTGATTGCGATAATTGTTCAGGCGGAGAGTAGTCCTGCGTCAGTTAAAGGTATTGTAGCTCTTAAAATTTTTTTGAGTGAGTGGAATTTTGATTATATTTGTTCAGCAACGAAATCGAAAAACTGTCATCATGGCCATTCACACACAGCGGAAAAAGATCAAAAAGAAGATGATAGATCTAGCGAAAATGTAATGGAAAAGAATGCGGATAAAGTTAAAGAAGAGAAAACCGATGACTTGAAGGAAGATGAAGTCGAAGATGACGAAGACGATGAAGAAGATGAGGATCAAGAAGACGAGGAAAAGGATATGAGTAAAGATATATTGCAAAAGTCGGTTCACTTTATGGAGCAGCATTTTGGAGAAGGTAACGTGAGCTTTAAGGAAGATAAGATTCACATTATAATGGACGGAGAAGAGGCTGTAGTTGATGTTGATAAACAGGTAAGAATAATGATGAAAGTTGAATTTAACATGGCTAAATGCTTATCCAGGAGGTTAGTGGACAACACAAGGAACTCAATCGACGCGTGCAGACCGTGATGCAGCGGATTCACAACACGATGATTGTGGAAATGTTTGTGTAACGAATATAAGAATGGAGACTTTGCAAGAAATCTTTCCTGATTTGCCAAAACAAGAATTAGAGGAAATCTTAAGTGAGAAAAAAGGAAATGTCGAAGATTGCGTCGCCTGCATTCTGTCCATCCAATCCAGAAAAAGATTATCCGGCGCCTTCAGCTCAATTCAGTCAACCAACAAAAAAATAAAACCTTCGCCCCAAATTCATCAACCCATTATTGTCGTCGATCACTTGACTTTATCATCACATCTTCCCTGCGAGTTATTTCTTAGCTTTGTTCCCAATTCTGTGGCTGATTGTCTTCTCACGTCCCTGTTGACCCTCTCTGAAGAATGGGAAAAAAGTCGCCACGTTCTTCTTAATAAAGGTATATAAGATTGCGATAAAACTTCTGACTTCACTCCGTTAATATTTTATTCGAAACCGATAGCTGTAATATCGAATCACACTTGCAAGTCTTACACTTTAGACGATGAAGGCGTGAGCTTGTACAATGGAGAAAATTATACTTCTCCGTTGTTCAGTGATCCAGATATGATGATCGTTAAGCATGCAGTAGATCAAAGAGTAAACGATCGCTTGAAATTCTTCAAATCCAAGAAATTCTGGGATTTGACTGAAAATGATTTTGGCGATTGGAAATCGAATTTTGTGTTGGCGAATCGATACAATAACCAAGACGAAACTGTTGGTAGTCACTCTGACGATGTACTGATAAAGATGTACTTTTTTTCCATTGGGTGCTAATTGGTTTTTTTGTCATTTAGTTTACGGTATTGGGAACGCGACCTATTATCGCATCTTATACATTAGGTGCTGGGAGAAAGTTTCGTATAAAGCGACTTCCGACTCCGTCCAACCCGATTTCGCAGACATACGATGTTATATTACCCCATAATTCACTTTTGATCATGTTTCCTCCATTACAAGAACTTTATCGACACGAATTACCGAAACAGAAGTTAATCGATGTTAAACGGCACACTATTTCTGGCTTGGCACGGATTAACTTAACATTCAGAATGAGTAAGAAGGAGTTTGTTCAGAAGAATCCGAAATGTTATTGCGGAAACAACACAGGTATTGTGTTTTATTTGTTGACTCTGATTTAGTAGTTTATTTTATTTTGGTTAGATTTAAAAATTACGATGAATATTAAAAGTCAATCTTATGGGCGATATTTTTATTCGTGCGGTGGTGCCGGTGAAGAGAATAAGGTCTCGAATGAAGAAAAAACAGATCAACCAACGAGGAAAAAGTTGGCTCGAGGAGAAAAATGCACTTTCTTTCAGTGGTTCGAATGAAAACACATAGATCAAAAAGGAGCAATTATCACTCAATAAAATCTATTGTAAATCAGCTCCAATCTCAAAAGTGGTTATTTGAGGTAAATATGCACACCCACTTAAATCTAAAATCCACATATCATTAAAAACGTCCTGCCCATCATACCCTCCAAATACGTAAACCCTACTATCACTCAAAACCGCCGTGTGATATCCTCGACCTGAAGGAGGAATACCGAATATCTTCTTTGATTCCCACAGCATAGTAACCAAATTTAATAGCAAAACCTCATTCGAATACGTCGTACCGTCATGACCACCAAAAATAAATAAATAAGAACCAACGAGTGTGCAAGTGTGACTTAATCGCGGAATCGAGTTTTGCAAATCGATCGTCTGCCATTCGAAGCTTTGCATATCTAATATATGTACATCTGCAAAACATTCGTGACCGTCCGATCCTCCATAGACAACCAACTTGTTTCCGACTAGATTCGAAGTGTGGTATCCTCGAGGAGTAGGCGCGATTCCTTTAGTTTCGACCTTTTGCCAAATTACAGTGTCGTTATGCACGTTAATAATTAATGCGTAAACGTCATTCAAGGCTTTAATTCCATCTCCACCTGCGTATATATATATCGCACCGTTGTAAACCCAGGCCGTGTGAGCTCGTCGAGGCCCAGGAGACATTCCTGTAGCGGGCGTGATTTCAGTCCACTGTAACGTTTCAGTATCCAATGAATATAATGTATTAAAATAATTTGGTCCATCTCCACCTGAACATAAAGGGTTAAGTTAAATTCTCAATTTACAATTACAAAAAAAAAACCTCCAAAAACATAAATTCTTCCATCTAGATATACAGCCGAATGTGCTCTACACGGATTCGGAATATCTCCATACATCTTTGGTTGACTCCAACACAACGTCTCGACATCGAAACAATACAAGTCATTAAAACAAATTCCGGCGTCGCATCCTCCAAATACAAAAAGTTTATCCTCTACAAGCGTCATCGTATGCGCACGCAGGGCTCGAGGAGGTGCGCTTCCTCTAGGATTTAATTTAGACCATCGCATGAAAGGGATAGGAGTAGTGGGAGATGTAAGGTTCGTTGTTGATAGTGGAATGTGCTTCGTTGGTGCGGCCGATAAAGTCGGGATAGTATGATTAAAGCTTGAAGTTGACTTTCGAGAAGAAGAGGAAGAGGACGTGGACCCATGGTGTTGTAGGGAAGGTCCATGGTCCGAGAGAGGTGATTTCAGTCCGAGTGCGTCGCGAGTAGCAGAGTACATTGATGAAAAGGTTTAATAATTAGAATAAAAATATTAAGTTTTATATATATATATAGATATGTAAATGGGAAGTCAGAAGGTTGGTTTTTTAGAAGAAAAAAGAAGAAAAAATTTTTTATTGAAGTTGGACAACCATTTTGGTCAGAACTTTCGTCTCACAGCGCTTTTTTGCTGTGTAGAAATTAGGTTCGAGTAGAACAAAGCCCAAATGTGAATTGCTCCTCTTATTTATCTTTGTAAGATGTTGCAACAAGTCATAATTTTTGGTGCCAAGTTCACCTTTGATAGCCTTTGATCGAGATTAAACATCATGTGAACTTTGTCTCCATCATTTTTGTCACATACGTTTTTTTTTCTCAGAGTACCGTATACATTTTAGAACACTCTTGAAAAATACAATCACATGATTTACATTATCCAAGTACCGCTTACATCTGCACCGGTATCGTGCAATTTCAGACCTAATGCATTTCTCATAGGGATTTATAATCTATTTTCGGTTGTTAACAGGGAAAATTGAGGAATAATTCTCGGTAATCATTTTCCCCGATTCATTCCGAAATCGCCGACACGTTTGTCAGTTTCAAAGCCATCCCTCGCCTATTCAATCAGAATTTGAAATTTTTTTGCCCTGAATAAATATTGTTTTACGAGGAGTTCACACACGTAAAGGACAGAAATAGATAATAATCAAAGGCATTGCCAAGGCAAAGCAACAAGGATTCGACAGTCGCTTGTGCAGTATCACCACGAGTGGAACAGCAACAGAAAAAGCTGACTCAGCCTACTTGGTAAGTCTGTGCCACAGGACTTTTTAGGCAAATCCTCAGCATATAAAAATACCGTTGATACCCCCGGTCAATTACATTTCCTATAAATTGTTTCTCCGGGCTTTTGACTTTTTTATGCTTTCTCAACAGTCTCCCCAAATGTTTAAAACAAAGCGAACTGCTGAGGAATTATTAAACGACAACGCAATGGTTGACGCCGATCATGAAAGAACCAAAAACACTAAATATACTCCTCCAACTCCCCCGGCATCCCCGCAAACGAAACCGAACGAAACAGTCTGTTCTCCTTCTTATTCATCTCGAGGGCAAATCATTCCTTTCCCTATAACCTTCCCGGACCCATTGCTATATACCTCACCGTTGTTTCCGCAATTCTCCAACAGAGATAAAGCGACTTATGCAATTCAATATGGAATGCGAACTAATACGAAACTAAACACCTTCAATATTCACCACGTTATCGGATGGGGTACGAACGGAGTTGTTTTAGCCGCATCGAAACCAGAACAACCTCACCAACTACTTGCAGTGAAACTGATATACAAACCTCGGGATAAACCTGCGATCTGCCACGAAATCTGGGTACATACTTTCCTGGCCCAAAAGAACGAATCGAACCTTTTATTGAACTTCGTCGAATCGTTTCAAGATGATTTAACATTTTACCTTGTTACCGAAAACTTTGGAACCGACTGGTCCACCGCTCTGATACCAGACTCTGCGGTATCGACGAAAAAACACGATAGGATGACTTACCATACGATCTTTAATACTACTGCAACGATCCCGATATTCACCTCTGATACTGATTTATTCTCCTTCAACAAAGCAATCTCGATGGTCACCCCCACCCGAAAAATCCCTCGAAAATACTTGAAGCCGGTATTCCAACAAATCGCTTTATCCCTTCACTTGATGCACAAGAACGGAGTGATTCACAACGACATTAAAGAAGAAAATGTATTGGTTGAGGTTGGAGAGACGGTTTTAGCAAAGTTGTGCGATTACGGACACTGCCGGTTATGCGGGTGCGAGCGAAAGGAACGAAACTTTGAATGTATGCGATATTGCAGCGAAACAACGGTATCTAATTACGGAACGGTTCAATTAACTCCACCCGAACTGTTATCGCACTACCCGAACCGTGTTGATGGATTTCCCGCCGATGTTTGGGCTTTGGGGATCGTATTGTTGGGTATGTTGAAGGGCAAATTCCCCGAAACGTGCGAGTCGATTATGAAGTACAGAGATCGATCGAACTTGTTTGTTCACGAGCTGAATAAGGAAATTTGCTCTGTGCTGGAGAAAACGAAAGAGGAGTGGAAAGACGACCCTAAAGACTATAAATGCGTCAGTCAATTAGTCTGGGGTATGCTCGAGGAAGATCCCGAGTTACGGTTAACGATGGATCAAATTGTAGATCATCAATGGATTCGATAGATTCTTTTTTTTATTTTGTTGTTTGCGACATTATATTTTCTTAATTATGTACTATACCTTTTCATATAAGAATTATGAAAATAGTAAATAAATGATTTTAAATTATAATTCAAAAAATTTTCTCGTTCAGAAACATTGATAAATCGCAATCACTTGCTGATTTCTTTTTCTTCAAGAAATATTCCTGTTTGAACATGCGTTTTTTTTTTGTATGTCTAATCTCTATTAAATTTCCTTTCGATATGATGTTGGTCAAGTTCATCCAATCTTCCCCTCCAATTATTAGAGTTGAAGCATCAGTGTAGTCTTTTAATCGTTAACATTCAAAACGCAACCAACATCTCCAACGTTTGGAAACGTCGTGGACTCTGTCCAAGATTTGTCCAAAATCGGTATTGTATAATTTCCACATTTAACCTGCGTAGTTACTTTGAAAATCTTTGGTACGCTCTCTATTTGATTGTTCAAAGACGTACAGTTTGACCTGATATATTCATCGAATTCGCGAGCAACGCGACAACACAATATCTTGAATTTGGTAATGTGGAACTGTGCATGCGACGCTTCGCAGAGATTCATTAGTGTCAGCTCAGCAAATGAGCAACAGACTGCTCTGCTTTCGCACAATCGTTTCAAATCTGTTCTTGCTACCCACTTCGTAACCGGGGTGGGTGAGTTTGAGGGTGAAGTTGACGCTGTAGTGCTTTCGGAGGTGGTAGAAGTTGAACTTGTGGAAGTTTTAATCATGGTGTATGTACTGCTGGAAGAACCAGTGGTGGTAGTGGTTTTATTGTGCATTTACATTGCGTTTTTGTGCTGTGTTGTAGGCATCGTCGCCAGCTGCAAAAACGGCACTGGTCATTCCACTAGCAAATAACCTACAAACCACAGTTTAGGGGCATAATCTATAAAAAACTCACGCAAAAGTTCTTTTGCCTCTTGTAGCAAATCTATGAGTTTTGAAAGCAGTGCATCATTCATTAACGTTGATATCCCAGCTCGAAAACTGGATTTATTTCAAAGCAAGGTTTACTTTGTCCAAATTATCTGGAGTACAAATTCCAAATGCCTTGTCGCAAGATGATTTTACGGAAGAACAGGGACCGTAACAGCAATGATGTGAATTGCAACAAGATTTGAATGGTCCTAGAATAATCTCTAAAGCTTGAATCACTTCCTGTTTCCAGATTTCTGGTCCGCATCCGTTGAACGACAAAAACCGGTGGAACACGAATGCCTGCTGACTTGGAACAGTATTAACCTTCTTTTGAGGAGTTTCGACAAGCTCTCTTTAGACAGATTGTCAACCTCATTTGAAGCTTCTTTTCTTTTGCACGTCTGCTGGTGTTCGATATCTGGACTTTTTGGATTCGGTGATGAATTATTTCGGCACATTCCCTTTTCAACTTCAGATTTAACGCATATCCCCGTATAGCTGCCAGACCGTTGAGAAATTTATAATTTACCTTCCGTTCGAAGTTCACTCCGGAGAAATCGCGAGAAGTCGGCGAGACTGATTTGATCGATGAAGGTGATATCTTTGAGAATGCTATTTTCTCGCTGACCAGTCCTGATTTCACATTGCTTTTCGTATCTGGTGATGTTGTCGGTGTCAGTGCATGAATTTGAATATGGCCGTCTGAAAATATTTTCAAAACAGTTTTCAACTGGATCCCATTATTTTTACTTTCTAATTTTTTGCGCCGCCAATATACTGAAATATTTCGCTGACGGTGCAATTATGTCGATGGGTTGGAGACAGAGGATTTGTTTGGTGTAGGCTTTTAAGATGCCTGGGAGGGATGATGGAATTTTGATTTGTTCTGGGCAGTAGAGTGCATTAAAAAAATCTTTTGCTTTGGCCTTGAAATTATTTGGTTTAAGTTTATTTTTGAGCAGTGTAACTTCAAATTTACCATCATACTTACAGTCTTGGAGATGGACAGGGACAAAACTAATGGGTCTCAGCGTATTCACCCAAGATCATAATAAATTGCTGATTTTTATCGTGATATGTCATATCGATTGTGATTAATTAGGCTTGCAAAGCAGCCGAATTCAAGCAGATCTGTGTTTGTCAATAAATCCAAATATGGAAGACCAGCTCGAAGCAATTCGACAAGACTTTGAAGATCTTAAAGAAATACACAACACCTGCGGATACTCGGTTAATGAATGCGCTACTTCTGTCATAGATGAACTCAATCTTAAATTATTTTCGGGCTCGTATGTTCACACTCGCTGCAATTAATGTGAAGCTTTTAAACGTAAATTTTCAAGGTTTGACTGTCAGAAATACGCCGATCATCCAGTCTTATTGGAATTATGGCTTGCGTATATTGATGCGAAGCGGTACTTCTACTTACGAAATCTCATAAATTGATTCTCAGACTCTTTTTTGTTTTTTTATTTCAAAACGAAAAAAAGAACCGTCGGGGAACCGCGTGAAAAAATTGAGGAAATGTATAAGAATTTAGTTACTCTTGGTATTGGAACGAAACATGCGGAATTTTATTTGTCGTGGAGCGCATTTGAGGAACGTTTTGGTAAATCTCCCAATTTTATGCAATTTTTAACATCGTAAAGCTAATGAAAATAATAGGTTCGTATGATAAAGCAATGAATATCCTATTTGAAGGACTCGGATGCGCAAAATCTGCGGAGAAATTACGATCCAAAATTGTAAGCTTCTCCGAATATCCAAATGTAAACAAGCATAAGCAATCAAATCCAAAGAAAATTCCGCAATCTGACTCAAAATCGACAAATAATCAACAGCACGGATCACTGCAACGAGAGACGTATCCGGACAATATGGATCCTTCGGAACCTCAATATTCGGAGAGCGATACGTCTAATTCGTTTGGGAGTATTGATACCACTGTACCCATTGCTGAGCATGCGAAGAATAGGGAGAATAGAGCTGATGTTTCAACTTCTGTTACTGCGGTCGCTTCATCATCCAAGTCATTTAGGTTCTCGTGTTTAACCATTTTGAAAGATTTAAATTAATTACAGTTACAGTTCTCTTAGGATCGAAAATTCTCGACCAAGTAATTGAGAGCGTGTGTTGATATATTTGTGAGAACTAACTTCTTTCAATTTGTTAAGTTTTAGGTCTGTCGAAGTCATCCACACAAACTGCGTCGACCTCGAATAAAATTACAGATATGGACTTTTCAACTCCTGTTACCGCTGTCATGACATCAATTCAGCCATCCAGGTCACTTTTTTTTTTTTTTTAGAGTTTTTGTCAGTGCATTAACGTAGTTTTTTAGTTCAGCTAAAATCGAAAATTCGCGCAAAAGTACCATCTTCAAAGTTGTGTTTTTTGGGTGAAAACTTACTTATCCATTTAAGATTTAGGCCAAACAAAACCACCAGCTACAGTAAAATCAAATGAAATTGTTCATATGGAAGTTTCAACACCAGCTACAACCACCGTGACATCAGTTCGGCCATCAAGGTTCGCTTTTTTTTTTGCAGATGGTTTTCAATTTATTAACACAATTATCTAGTTCGTCTAAAATTGAAAATTTGCGACCACGTATTAACTTCATGTTACTTCTTTTTCAGTCAAAACTCACTTTTCTTTCATTGCTAGATTCAAGCATCACAAAACCATCATCACCCGTTCCCACAGTATCGGATGAAATAGTTGATATGGAAATTGACACGCTGGGATTGAGTCGAACGACGAAAGTATCCGACTTTCGCACACAGAACAAGACACCCATCAGCATCATACAACAAACGCAACAAACGGACACACCCGATCGAAGCACAATTAAAGAAGAGTACAATGTCTGGAAAACGCCGTCGCTGCTATCTATACGAACTCCAAAAACCGGAGATAACGCTGTTTCAAATTCAACGCCGATTTCTCACTTGAAGAGAGAACTTTCATCAATATCGAGGTTACGGGGTGAGTTTAAGCTTCCAGGTAGCAATGACAGTATTTCAAAAGCCAGCGATTCGGAATCTCAAAGTTCAAGCAAAGACAAAGAAAACGATCTTCCTCCGGAATCGTTACCGCTAAAACCAGCAAAGTTGCAAAGATTTCATTCTGCTGGAGATATTGAACAGAATAAGCGAACGGAGCAAAAGGAAAGCACTGCGGAACCTTATTCATTTAAACTTGACAAGCACAATATCTCTAAATTTCGAACGTCCGCGACGAAATTAGGTTCGACCGGACTTTTAAAGAGATCATGGGAACCGCAGCAATCATCGTCTTCGTCGTTGTTGACTAGCATTAAGAAATCTGAGGATAATTCTGAACTAAAGCAAACACCGCAAAAAATTCCAACCGCAAGTGCGATCGAAACACCAATACTAAATCGAACGGGTACTGAAGAAGGTGTAAAATTGGGTGCGCAAAAATTAGAGACCAAATCGAGAACCAACAGTGTGCTGGCGGAATTTGCAAACCAATATTCTACTCCTCAAAGAGAAATCAAAGAGCCGTCACCTGTCCCCGCTGCTTCAACGGCTTCATTGGAATTAGCATCTGGTCGTTCGCATCCACAGCCAAGACAGCAACAACCTAAAGAAGAGCAGAAAGCGCAACAACCACCAGCATCGAAACCGCCGTTGCAGCCGATATTAAAACCGTCACGACCAGTAATCGAACCGCAGGAGCCAATCGAATACGAAAGCGAACCAATAACAAAAGAGTTTTTCACAGTGAAAACACGCAAGTATCAAAAACTGAGTCTAATCGGAAGGGGCGGATCATCCAAAGTATACAAAGTACTATCACAAGACACGTTTGAAATCTACGCGCTGAAAAAAGTGAAGATTGACGGAGGAGTGGACAAGTGTATCGTCGAAGGGTATATTAACGAAATTGAACTATTAACGCAATTATTAAAGGAAGATGAAGATGATCAAGGGGAGAGCAGCAAGTGGATTGTAAAGTTGGTTGATAGTTTTATTGATATACGAAAGGGAGTTGTGTGGATGGTGTTGGAGTTTGGAGAGATTGATTTGAATTCGATTTTGGTACGAGAGAAGGTACGGAATTGGAGTTTTGTACGAGTTTATTGGGTTCAAGTATTTATAGATTTTTTTTTCATTCGGAAGCTGTTGTTGATTTCTTTCT
>JADGJK010000177.1:0-45328 GCA_027600645.1 Nowakowskiella sp. JEL0407 | reverse complement strand
TTAAACGTTTTGAACTTGAAGCATCTAAATCGTCTACATCCAATTCCAACTGTAACCATATGTATAATAAACCCCTTTTCTTGAATATTGTTTCTCAAATTTTATTTTGATTTTAAATTGATTATGCATGACTTCCTCCTCCATGTCAAGGGTATCTTGTGAAAATTATGATTATTAAGAACAAAATCAAAATTGGAATTGATTCTCATGATATTTAATATTAAAATACTGATTCCGATAGTTAAATTCCTTAAGCTGTTATTCTTACATAATTCTTTTTTTTTTACACAACTGTGAGAATGCAATCCAAATTTGTGAGGGATTAGACCTTACCAGTTTAGTTTGACCAATTTATGGAGTTTGAAAAAAAATTATTTTTAATTAATTCAGTTTTGTCTGGTGTCCAAATTTAAATCTCAATTGGGTTTGCATTGATCTAGAATCAAACTCTGGAGAAGAAGAATGTTAAATTTAAATTTGTATAACTAAAGTGCTTCTATAAACCTCTTAATACAATATATATTTTACTTAAGTACAATATGCAAAGGAAAAAATGGTAACAGCAACAACTGAGTAATCTTCAGAACCTTCAGATTATAAATAAGATTGTTTAGAATTTTTGATGATTGGAATTTACTTTGTGTTGCAGGTTTGTTTATTTTTTTTTAGTGTGGGTTTGGTTTCAACTTGTCAACTATGTGGTCAGCTTCCTAAACATATTTGATGAGCCTCTAATTGTGCATTGAACAAAAATATTAAACACTTGTTGAAAAAAATTTTGAAAAAAAAAAGGTATGCTATATTTAAAAAAAAATTCACAAGGTATAAGAAACTCATTTACAATTGATCATTAAAAAACTCCCATTCATCAACTTTCTTCCCAAAAACCTTCCCAGATGTCGGTGGCTGAATATATTGTTTCACTGGTGTCGGCTTGGGCTCATCAACAACAATATTGGGCGGCCTTGTCCATGCATTGCTCTCACTTCCTCCTTTCTTATTAAACGCAAAATTTGATACTGGGGCTGGATAAGGAACATGCTTTCCTGAATTCGCCTTGGTTGTTGGTTTCAATTCCGAGTACACAGATGAGGGCAATGCAGCTCCATTTCTCAAAACCAGAATTTTGTTCACTTTCTTCGGAGGGTTTTCAGGTTCAGATCCATATTGTGGGGCAACTGACGCGCTTTTCACCAATTCTGGCCATGGATCACTGGGCTCATCCGAATTCTTGGACTTTGACTTCTTCTTTTTCTTAACTGTGCTCTTGCTGCAGTTAATCTCTTGTAAGATCATGAACGGTCCCTCTGAATCTGAGAATTTCGGTCGACCTGGCCATCGTTCGTCTTCAATTGGTTCGTAAGAATACATAGAGTCTGGAGCAGATGAAACTAACGCTTCCAATTCCTCGATTCGTCTTTGCTTTTCCTCCAATATTGCCACCAATCTCGCATTCTGTACATCACTATCGACAGGTGTCAGGTTGCTGTTGTTGAGTGTATCCGATCCTGATTCAGATTTGGAAAGATCGGTTTTTGCTTTCGTTTCTTCAGATGCTCTCGGTGTCTCCAAGATTACAAACGGTTTGGCTGGCGGAGTTGCAGGTGCTGGCGCAGGGGCAGAAGCGCGAACAAAAGTATTCGACTTAGAGGCGTTCAACTCATTCTTTGCTTTGGCAGAGATTGCATTCTTCCCCCAGCGTCCTTGCCTTTCCATCAATTTCTGCATTCGTTTCTTGCCGTAAACTTGAGTCGAGTCGTCCAATTTATTTTCCAACCCATTCTTTTCCCAGAATGACAGTGCGCGTTTAGGATGCTCATCCTCATCAGGCCAGTCCTTGTATCGCGGAATGCTCGGAGGATTAATCAACAAATCTTCTTCGCTGGTTTCGGGTGATACTTCCTCAATCGTCTTTCTGTCAGAATCGATGCTATCAAAATCTCCTAATACTGAAGGGACTGGAATATCCGCTTCGCCAAAGTCATATTCATCAATTCGTGAGCCCGGACCGTCAAACTCTTCAAAATCTGCCATGTTTCCAAGATTGGAATGGCCGTCGTAGTTGGATACATGATCAGAATGTGCCGCAATAACAGAATCATTTCCGTTAGCATGGTTGTTGAATTCGTGGTACTGGGGTGGGTGGTGTTGAGTTAAAGTAGGTTTCTCGTGTACGCGTTGCTGTTTCAATTTCTCCAATTTCGTTTTTTGAAAATCGCGTCGATCTAATGAATCCTTTTTTGAAGCGATCAAGTTGTAATGTTCATTTTCGCGGACGGAGGTTAAGGGATTTACATTCGTGAAATTTGGAGCGACAATCTTTCCATTTCGATCTCTTTCCTTATCATAAGTATCGGTCTTTCTTCTCTCATCATCTATTCCAAGACCTTCAAATTTCCTTCGCTCCTCCTCCCGTCGGTAACTTTGATAATCATCCCTAAAGTACGAAGATTCTCCTCTGTACATTCTATCACTACTTCGCATCCCGTAATCACGCGGTGGAGATGGCATCCTTGGTCGATCAAAATCATCCATTCGCCTTCTCCCTTCAAACTCCTCGTAACGCCTTCTCTCTTCCCACTCTTCAAACTTTCGTCGCTGTTCATATTCATACTCTCGAAACATTTTCTCCTCATAATATCGACGCATCTCAAGTTCCTTTCTTCGGAAATACTCCTCTTCTTCCCTTCTCTTAATGTAATCTTCATCGTAAAACCCCCTGCTAGGATTCAACTTTCTAAACTCCATTTCAAAACCTTGTTCCTCCATCTTTTTAAATCGATCATAATCATCATACGGCCGCGGAGACGGTTGAAGCGAATATTCAGGAGAACGATAATCAGGATGTTGGAATTGTTGATGATTCTGAGATTGAGAAGGCGGGCTGAAACTTCTTCTCGAGACGTTGTAATCGTCAACAAGACGTTTCGGCTGCTGTTGATTAATCGGCATCGATATATCTTTTCCAGACTGACCAGAACTGGAAGGTCTTTCGAATTCGTAACCAAAATCTTTCTCGGAATTCGGGTAAGATCTCTTTTCGGAATTCGATGGCTGCGATCCACGTAATTTTGGCCGTTCCCATTGTTTGTCTGCCTCATTTGAAAAATTGTTCACTTTGACGCTCCGAGCTGTGGGACGCGACTCATCGGATTTTTCCCAGAGCGATTTCGCAGCATTTGAATTGCCCGTCGTATTTGAAGAAATTTGCTTGTTCCACCCATTTGAGTTGTTCAAGTTCCGATTCGCGGAATCAATATTGCTCTTGTCACGGTTTTCAGATTCACCACGATTTGGAGATTTGTCGGGTAATGCCGAGTAAGGCTGCGGTTTCATCTCGTAATTTGGCGCTGGAGAGTTATCATCGCATTCATCAGCAAAATACCTACGTGGAATCTCAATATCATACTGCGGTAGCGGTGGTGGAACATACTTTGACTTCGATTTCTTCCCGCGATTTGAGTTGTTCTTCAAATCTTGAGTAGTCGCTGATCGATTTTGATTAAATTTTTTAGGTGGTTGAGGAGCATGGGCGACGCTTTTATTTGTAACGGTATTCTTTTTCGGGGGTGGAACGTATTTCGCTTCTCTGTTGGGTATACTTTCGTTTCTGACGAGAACACTTACAGGTTGATTCTGATTCGTACTTTGTCTCTTCACAACAGGGTAAGTATTGATCTCCTTCGTCTCACACACTTTCACCCAATCCACCGGAGGACCGAATGCCGTTCCCTTACTTTCCACATTTATCGTCTTTTCCGGCGAACGGTTTTCAATTTGCGCTGGTTCGTTTTGTTTAATATTGTCTTTCGAGAATTTTGGAGTGGTGACAATAAACTCCTTCTGTTTGTCGGATGTTCCAATCGTAGTTGAGATATCAGATGCCGTATCTTCTCTTAATTTATCCTGATCCAGGTCGTTTAAGAACGGGAAATCGACAAAATTAACTTCATCATCAGCCCAGTATTTCTTTTTTGAGTTCGAAGTCGATAAGATAACAACCTCATTCCCAGTCTTATCGAAACAAACGGGACCATCGTCCGTCTCAATCACATCGTCCGATCCCATGCTCATCTCTGACGGAACTACTGATTCGCTGTCTTTCCCGCTTTCATCTCTGACTTCAAATTTCATTTCACTTCTACAATTCTCGCAATACAACGCACATGGTTCAGCAACCATCTCGCAATACCAATTCGTCTTTCGCGATAGCAATTCGACAATTGTGCTCGCTAGTGTTTCATCAGGGAAGCAAGCGAGAAGATCACCACTTTTACAAGTCCATGACGCCAACGCATTACGAGAAAGCAGTAGAGATCTTGCGGGTTCTGATAGCCATGCCGGAATGCAGATACGTATGTAATGCGAAGTTTGGAAAGACCGATTCTGATAAAGGGTAACCTCGGTTGAGGGGGGTTCAGCGAAAACCGTGTAGTTTGTTCGATCCTGGATTTTGATAATCGCGCTCGATACATGAGATTCACCGGAAAAGGTAAGAAAAACCGTCGTTTTATCGTAAAATACTAAGTAAGAACGTTTATAAATGAATAGAATGGGGAAAAAACTAGAATTTAAATTAAGTCAAAAAACTGTACTTATTCTGTTTAAGCCAAAAAGGGCAATCCAGTCATTAAATACTCTAGGTAATTCGGTGGAATTACTGGTAGTTAGAGTGTCCCAGCGAGGAACTCGAACTTTGAGTGTTGTTTTTGGGTCAAGGAGAATTGTGTAGGAGGACATATTATCAGCATCTGCAAGGGATTGACATTAACAATTTCAGATAAATAAGAGCTGATTGAATATGGCCTTACAATCTTTCAAGAGTTTTAAACTTTTTGAATCTTGTGCAGACATTACGACAGGTAACAAAGCCCAATTTGGAAATAAATCTTAGTGACAAAGATTAAGAAATTAACGAATCATGACGGTATAAAAATTGGGAGAATTTGAATCGTACCAAACCAACAAAACTATAATGATAAGTATAAATTCTAAACTTTGGAGCAGAACGGGGATGAGAGAAAAGACAGAAAACAGTGAACTTGAATAAACCACACCAACCAAGCAAAGTTCTAGTCTTCACCCGTTCAAGAGTTTTCGATTCGTTTCTTTTTTTTTTTGGCGGTGGTGGCTTCGTCAACCAAAGTTGCAAACATAAAAATATTCTCGTCCCATCATCTTTTGTGTTTGTAATCCAATCATTCATTTAATTGTGAACGAATAAAATTTGTAATGTCTTCAGACTCTTCACAATCACAGTCCAGCAAAACTGACATGAACCAATCCTCAACGCTTTCAAACAAAGCACTTCGGCAATCAACAAATGGAAATAATAAAATTTCATCTCAATTCAATAATTTATCAAAAATCAGCAATCCGAGCAGTATCCAATTGCAGAGAAACTTAAACGCTTCAAATCGTGCAACACCATGGCCACCCATTTCTTTGAGATCTCCTCCTCAACAAACTTCCATAACGGTTCCTTCAAGAATGTATTCCCCTCCTCCTCCAAACACTTCATCTCCCGATTTATCGATCAAGTCACCACCGACACAATTTTCAAATACACCATCGAATTTCCAAAACTTTAATTCTCCAAATTTCTCCAATATCAGATCACCATCTGCAATTTCCACAACCTCAAAAAAATCTCAGCCAAAAACCTTTTTCAATCACACTCAACAGCAACCCCCGCGACTTTTCATTCGTACCAACACAGAAAAAATCTTCCCCGAAACCAACAATCCCCATTTCCAACTTCAAACACCCGCGTCTTACATCTACACAGTAACCAGCACAACAGCAGCGACAATCTCCAACGCCGCAAAATCTGCTCTCTCAATCCTTCCCGATGCAACTCCAACAAATCCAATCGAACTGTTAACCCGAGCAACTATTCGCCGCAAGCAAAACCGCATGGTACCCGACGAAAACGGAGTCCTTAAATCTCCTGAACGTTTAGAATTCGAATCAACGCCGCTAGAGTCCCCACTCCACCCTATATTGAAACGCAAACTGGAAAAATCTGAACGTATGTGGGAGCGGTTAGATTACATAATCGATTTAGAAAAAAGAAGGTATAAATATAAAGAATTGGAACTTAAACCAAAAACCGTGCCAACTACAACGATTTTGATAGTCGGGTATGTTGTTGTATTTATCGCCATGTGCGTCAAGGGTAATGGATTTGTTTCTCCTTCTGTGAATCCATTATTCGGTCCGAATTTTGAAATCATGGTCGAGTTTGGTGGTTCAGTTTCGCCGTGGATTCTTGGGGATTTAAAAAAAAATTGGTGGAGACTCATTACTGCGAATTTTTTGCATTCTGGGATTATACATTTACTCATCAATGTATCCGCCGACTCGATTTTACTCCCAAAAACCGATCGGTGGTATGGGTTAAATAGGATGGGCCCTGTACATTTTACAACAATGCTAGGTGCACAAATTGCAGGTGTGCTGTTTCGTAAGAAATTGATTGTTGCCGTTGGAGCGAGTGGTGTTATTTGTGGTACTTTTGGTGCGATGTTGGCTGAGAACGTTATGAATTGGGAATCAATAAATAAACCTGCCGGTCAATTTATTTATTGGGGTGTGCAGTTGGTATTAGTTTTGCTGACTGGATTAGTAAGATATAGCGTATTTGTTTTATATGGTTGTAGATACTCAATTTGATAAATAGGCACCGTTTGTAGATAACATTGTACATATCGGTGGTTTATTAACGGGAATTGCAGCAGGACTTCTATTTCTCCCAATTTACGGAAACAGACCCATTCCAGTATACTTTGCAATCCGACTATTGGGCCTCATACTGACAACTATTATTCTTTGTGGAGGAGCTTACGCTCTAATTTGTCGGCATTGGTTATACCATCCGTATATTTGTTATTTTTTCCTCAGCATTGATTGTTAGAAAAGAATAATGTACATATAATAAAAAAATACTTGTGAAAAATTAGAAAAAGTCTCTCCCAAAAAGAAATTATAGGATCGCAAAAATTGTCACTTTGCAAAAAAAAATCTCAAAATGTCTTTTTAACTCGGCTCAGATCTTAAACATTCTTCCAATCAAGAATGCACAAACAACGGCAACACCCGCGCCAACCAACACCGGCGCAATATTTTCTTCCTTTTCCCTGGTATACACTTCCTCATCTCTTCTGTCAGAACCACCACCTCCACCAGATCTTCGACTCAAGGAGCTATTCGACCTCCGTAACGGCTCGTACGCGCTGCCACCCATCCACCTATTCCGCAACACATTCTGTTTGGCTAATGTAACAGTCCCCATACTTCCAGTATCACTCCATCCACTGTCGGTTAACTCTTCCTGTCGCAATCCATTCAACATCTTCGAAGCTCCTGATATTGCCGACAACGTTAACCTTCGTTCTCTCTGTATATCAATACTCAATATCAGTCGTTGCCATCCCAAACCTCTTGCCATTTCCACTGCTTCCATTAAATCAGTCGTCGTGCTCAAATGTACAAAATCTCCTTCATCGTCAACATAACTCAACTCCAACCTCTCCCCGTCTGGCTCAAGATACGTCACACTTGGATGCGGCGGTCGATTCCAACCAATTCTTGCTGATATTATATCAACCAAATCCCTCAAATTCGATATCGGTGCAGTGATTCTATGTACTTTCAAAGTATCCTCATCTTTAACTTTGAAAACAAAACTCTGAGGCAACGATCTCCTATGTTCAAAAATAGGTCGTTGTAACTGCTGTGACGGCGGCTGCAAAGTATTATTATTTCCCTGCGAATTATTCGACCCCAGCGATGCTTTCCTAAACGTCGGACGGCGTTTCATTCCAAACATCGAAGCAGAATCTTCTGGAGCTAAACTTTCAGTATCTAGTTTCGAAAAATGCGCAGAAGGGAGATTTGATGCGGGTATTGATGAAACGCTTGATCGCGCTTTATCACTTTTCCGTGATCGTCGTTCAGATCCTTCTGAGAATCGATCGCTGTCGGGTAAATATTTTTCGCTGGCGCTGGGTGATGATGTTTGTGGTGATAATTGTTCGTCTTCTTGCGTGTTTAGTGAATCTGTGCTCGTCACCGTTGGGTCCCAGAATTTATTCCAGACGCTACCTGATTTCATTTTCATGCTGCTTAGCTAAAGAAAGATGTAAAGCTTAACTGGGAATTCGAAAAAATGTTGTTGATGCAGTGGTACCTGATCCAGTGTTGTGTATGTGAGTTTCAAAACATCAACCATTCCCAGTATTACTCCTGAATCATCGACCACCGGTAAATGTAGATACTTTCCAGCTAAAAAAGGTAAATTTGATAAATATACCAGACACGAACTTTAAGAATCCTTGTCGTACCATACATCTTCTGCAGCGCATCTAATGCTGGAGTATCTGGACTTACACATTCAGGATGGGGTGTCATAACTCTGATATCAAATAATCAATTGCCCAAGAATAGTTTTAAATATTTATCTAAAAAATACCTGGAAACCAGTGTATCTGACGCTTTGCTACCAGCAGCAACGACTCTCAAAACCAAATCTTTTGTTGTGAAAATCCCCGCTAATTCACCTGTCCCATCCGGCGACCCATTGTTATCAAACACTAGCACTGCAGTTTCCATTGTTTCTTTCATTAATTTTGCTGCATCATACACGGTCGCAAAAATTCCAATTACAGGAGGAGCCTCACTCTGTTCCGCCAACATTCCGGCCAGACTCGGTGATTCAAAACTGACGGCATCGTTCTTCTTCGTGGAAGCCAGCCGCGGAGAAGATAAAGCCGCATCCGCGGACTCATATACTTTATCCAATTTGGCTAACGCATCATACAAACATTTCGTAACATCCAAAACCCCAACAACACCACCCCCTCCACTCCCTGAATCCGCATCAAGGGGACTTCCACGACCATCCGAACCTTCATCATCAGATTCTATTACCGGCAAATGTCGGAAATGTCCCGCCACCATTTTATCCAGCGCCTCCGTCGCCGAACTTTGCGCCGTAACGCTGACAGGATTCGACGTCATGGCCTCCGAAACGGGCGTAAAATTCGGGTCCAATCCATTTGCAATCACTCGATAAGTTATATCCTTGTCTGTAATAATCCCTATTAATTGGTTGTCGCTGTTTGTAATTAACACCGCGTCTTGACGTTTTGCAGCCATGTATGCAGCGGCTTCGTAGACTGTTGCGGATTCATTTAATGCTACTGCTAGAGTTGGGTTTAACGTTGCCACAGTGCCGGATTTACTTGAATTTCGTTTATGCATTGATTTGTTTATAAGGGGAACTCTATTGGAACTATTTGATGTAATTAGTGAAAGTTTTCCGTTGCGGGGTTGAGATAGACTAGATGTATTTGAATTTCGTGACGAAGAACGATTCATTTGTGGTTGCTTGGACCTCACGGAATCCTCCCAATGAATTCTCGTGTTTTGATTATTATCTTCGCGGGGTAAATGTTTCGAAAAAGAAGATTTTGCGGGGACGCCGGAACCGTTGCTGAATACATCGCTCATTGTTTAATTTTTATGTTTCAGGAATTTAACGTTTTTTCTTCAGCTGGTCCGCGAAAAGGGGTTTTGTTACACTAGCACTCAATATGGCCGCATATCATTATTTCTCCTTTGTTTTGTTGATAGGAGAGTTATAAGGGGTTATTTAATTGTAAGATCCTTGTTTTGCCCACAGCAAGACATTCATTACATCAAGGGCTCAAAGTTAGTTGATCGAAACGCGACTGCTTTCCAAATCAATTTAATCAACGGCGTCATCGTCAATGAACTCGCTTCCTCATACGCGAAATAAATTGCAGGGTAAACCGCACTGACGCGCAACTGTTGAACTGTGCCAACCGGAAGTTGGATGTTGGTGCAATCACTGATTTTTTGAACGAAACGCAACCAGATAGTTTCAGAAATAATATTATTTCTTTAAATCATTAATCCACAGAATTTGACGTTTATCACGGAGGATCACGGATTGGAAAAAAGGCATAACTCTCACTGACGTGTGTGACTCGTTTAAAAAAAAAAAAAAGAAAACTTGAAATGGAATCCGAAAACACTAAATTATACGTCGCCAATCTTTCCTGGGGAACCACCGACGAAACCTTAAACTCCACCTTCTCTGAATTTGGTGAAGTTGTCGAATGCGCTGTTGTTAGAGACAGAAACACTGGTTTGTTTTTTTACATGTTCTGTTCATATTTACGTTGAATATTTATTTATTTATTTATTTGTTTGTTTTTTTTTGAAACTATTGCAGGACGTGCAAGAGGTTTTGGATTCGTAACATTCAGAAGCAACGAAGAAGCAGAACGAGCAATTAAAGCTTTGAACGAAACCGAACTTGATGGACGTAACATTCGCGTTTCTATTTCCCAAGATCGACCTGCGTTCAGTGGTGGAGACCGTGATCGTGGATTTGGTCAACGCCGTATGGGCGGAGGAGGGTAACGATTTCCTTTTTTTTTATTGTTTTTTGATTTGCAAATTCTGAAATTAATTTCTTATTAGTGGACGTGGTGGTTTTGGTGGTGGTGGATACAATAGCTACAACAAGTATTTAAAATTTGTTCCCTTTCAGTCTGATTGATTAACGATTTATACGTTTGCTATAGTTTCATGCCATTGGTATTATCAAATCAAACTCTCTACACCCGACAATTCTCTACCGCTGCCGTTGGATTACGACGATTACCTACGATTCAAAAACCATTGATGTCAATTCTTAGTCTCTTAAAGCGATGCTAAACTAAAAGACGGGAGATTGAATTTGAATTATTAATTATTTTTTTTTATTACAATTTCAATTTGTTGCTGAGAGAAAATCATTTTTTAATCATATGTGTGTGTGTTTATTGGTCTTTTAATGGACTACATTAATATATGTATATCATGATGTGAGAAAGAATTTGAGAGACAGTTGAAAACGTTCAACAAGATCCTTGAATATGGTATTGAGATGGTTTTTTGTTTTACTATTGCGATATGATATCACACTGAAATATATTTTGATTTCCCAAAATACGGTAATTACAATAAGAAAACGATGAAAAACGACATCAAAACACTTCTAATTACAATTTCGTACTTCGATCATCCAGTGACTGCCGGCAAAGTATGATAATTATAAATATTCCAAATTAAAAATAGAATTAAACTGTATTTAAGGTTCAAAATAAACAATGCATAAAAAAAATTAACAGAAAGATTTCTCATTTCAAAGCGGATAAAAGTAAAGAGAGCTAATTTCTCACACTCAGATACACACCTGCACCTGCATTGTACCCTTTCCCTGGCTCACGGTTGACAATAGCAACTCAACAACCGAGCCAGAAGTAGTTCTGGCATTTTATCTCCAAAAGAACTGAGCGAGAACGGAAATACTCTTCTTTTTTCGCGAGATCCAGCCGTCAAAAATCTGTTGACAGAAAAAGAATGCAACAAACAATCAAACTTCTTCGCCCCACAATCCTCCCGCGCCCAATACCATCACGGATCTCTCTAAGAAACTTTTCCACCCAGAATCCCAACACAAATGACCCAACGTACTCTGAACTGCCAGCGGCAACCAGTCGAAAATTCGTTGACGGCGTCGATGTTGAAATTTTCAACAAACCTCCGGGTCCACCCCCACCGCACCTCGACAACAAATTAAAACCCGAGCATAGATTCTACACAATTATCGCCGGACTGGCGATTTCGTTGGTTACACTGTGGATGGCAGTCGAATACAAACCGCCGATTTATGCCGAGGGACCTGAAGTAATGATAAAAGATGAATCGAAGGAAGAAAAAAACGGAAGTGGTACGGATGTCTCGTATGTGTCGATTGACTTTAAGGATAATTTGAAAATTGCCAAAGAGAATCCGGCAGTGTGGATCTTTGGTGGAAATCGATCGCCGAGAAGAATTGAGGTTTGTGATGAAAATTAATGGATATGATCTTGAAAATTAATAAAAAAGTTATTGTACTTTTCCAAATTTAATCCAAATAAAAAATTGTAGCAATTCCAAGGTCGAGTGTTGCGAGATTTAACAATGAATGAGAATTACGGCGCTGCAATCGATTTCTCAGGAAACTTATATACTTGGAGCGTCGGTAACGATAAAGAAACAATGAATACACCATTATTCGGTGCAGATTTAGTCAATGTTTCGCTATCGAGAAACACGGCGTTTGGTTTATCAAGATCTGGGAAGGTTTATGCAGTTCCGTTATCCGATAATCAAGAATCAGTCGTGATTCCGTGGTGGAGTTTTTACGGCGTTGATTTGAAGAATATTAAGCAGATTAACGTTGGAGAATCGTAAGATTGCAAACCTTCCTCGACGTTTTCTTGTTCAAATGAATATATATATATTTTTTTTTACTTTAATTAGCATTAAATCTATTCAAGCCGGGACTTCACATCTCCTAATCCTCTCAAACAGCGGAAACGTATTTCAATCTCCACTGGACTCAACCTTAACTGTCACATCGCCTACGAAACAACCTCTCTCTAAAATCACACAAATTGCAAGCGGATCTAAACACAATTTAGCAAGAACCAGTGACGGTCATGTTTACGCCTGGGGTGATAACGCATTCGGTCAATGTGTAAATAGTGAGAATGCCGGGTGGGGAGACGCGATTATTACCAAACCGAAAAAATTAGACGTTGATTGTGTTGTTGATATTGCGGCTGGAGGGGACATGAGTGCGGTCATTCGACGAGACAAGAAGGGTGGTGATTTTGAGGTTTACATGTGCGGGATGGGACAGTACGGGCAAATTGGCAATGGATTGGTACGTACTTTTTTTCTCGTTAAATTTTGTATATAAAAATGTTGACTGAACATTATTATTTGTTTAAAGTTTAAACATTCGGTTGGTGAGTTGACACTCTTAAAGTCACTATCCAATAAACGGGAATACAACGAACGTAAAAAGACAACTATTCCGATATCTTTGAAAAAACTCTCATTGGGAACATCTCACTGTGCAGCAATACTGAATACATCGAATGATTCTGAATATGGAAACGATGTGATGGTTTGGGGATCTAATTTACATTCGCAATTGAATCGGACTGATGGGAAGAAGGTGGGAAGTGCTTATCCGATTTGGACCGGTGCGTTGGATTACAAAAAGGAGGGAAGTGAGTGTGAGAAGGGACGGTTGCAGTTGGTTGCTGCGGGGAAGGTTAGTGATAAGGTTGGTGGAAGTGTGAGGGCTGAACAGAGTATTGTGTGCGGAGGGAATTATACTGCCATATATTTTAAAAAAATATAAAGAATAGTTCAACACAAATGCGGTTGCAAAGGATATATCTCAACATCGAAAATGGATAATTAGGAATTTGATGTTTTTGTATACCGTGGAGTCATTGAACTTTAAAAATTTCGGTAAAATCCGATGGTCCAGTTGAAGTTTATCAATGTAGGTTGTTCTGTTGCGGACGGGACGCAATTGTTTTCGATTTCTGAAATAGCTTCTATTTCTATACTGGCCAATTTTTGGATTTGTGTGTGCGATTGCGAAATGCTTTATTGATATCAGATTCGAATATGGATGCGTTTTAGATCTAATTGATCGGGATAAATATTTTCTATACGGTAATTCCAACGCAGGTGCACCACCGAAGATTTTGCTTCAGCCTTGCACCTTCGTCTTCAGTTCCTCATTCAATAGGCAATTCGCGTCTATGGAAACTTTTACTATTCGAATTGGAAGTAATAACTTTTCTGAATGAAAATAAAAATGTAGTTCACGATTAACTGTGTTAAGTGATAAATTTTTGCTATGGTATGTGAATACAACGTTTTGTATGATTTTTATTGGAAAATTTACGGTGATTATAAAATATGATTGATTCAAATTCCCATGAAAAAATGTTTTCGTTACAATGAAAAATTTAGGAATTCTTCATTGAAACAAAAAACAAAAGGAAAAATAGAAATAGATATTCTTAATCGAAAGAACGATTGAAAAAGTAAAATTTTGATAAATCGATAATAAAAATAATAAATTTTTAATAACTCGGTAATAATTTATTGAAACAAAGAAATGGAAAATAGAAATAGATGTTCTTAATAAAACGATAATGAAAATACCAAGTAAGAGTGTAATTTCTACAACGATTGGTTCATTTTCTGAATCTTAACTTTGTCCACACATCATATTTCTCGTTTGTAACTCACCCACCCTCTTTTAGTCAACTCCGTAACCACTATTATATCTCTGGAAACCTCATTGCTTCTGTTTACATAATTCATTTTAACCTTGATTTCGGTTCATCGTTTGTTAGTGCGTTATACATCATTTTTGCTGCTTCTTCACAAGCATCATCCTGGTCGATCTAAGAGTGGATCGCTACAAAGAATCTTCTTCCCATTTTTACTGTCGCACGATATAGATGAACTCCCAGAATTAGCGAATCGTCAGTGATAATTTTGTATAGCGGATATTCAAATTTGAAGTGTTTGTTTCCTTTAAAATTATCGAGATTTGATCTGATATTTTCTGCTTTTTGGAAATGCAAGTCTTTCGGGGCAGGATTAAGTTGACTTTCCCGCATTCTAAATTTTTGTAGCGAATCTTTTTCCTTCACTTTAATTTGAAATAATCTATCGAGGAAGGTAAAACTTTGTTGGAGCGCTTTTTGCATCATCCTCAGTTACAATCCAGTTCGGGATGCGCTCACCAACCAAGTTGAGGACCGGCGATTCTCTAAGTAATGCCAATTCTTTTTCTTGTTCTTCTTTTTTAATTTTTTGTTGCTGAATTTGCCGTTCTTTTGGTAGTCTCGGGTCCAGTAAAGGTTCTGGTTTATCTAAAACAAGATATTTGTTTAGCCCGAACCAGGATTTGGCAATACTTTTTGACTGCTCTAACTATTTCCAATTCCAATTTCAGAAATGCAGATAATCCAGCAGATACTTATTGAATAATTTACCTCTATTCAGGTCGAAAAATATCCGTCACGTCAGAGCAACAAATGTTAGAATTGCAATTGGGAAACATACTCGATGGAAACTCGAAGGGAAAGAGGGTGGGATTAGATCAATAAAATCTGTTTCTGCTGTTCCGCATTTAGTGCAATAAGGGCATAATGCATAACGCATTCCTTTGTACCAAAATAGACACTGTTTTATTCCCTTTATTTCTCAAATAACTTCGGTGAATCGACAGCGCATGGTTTTATCGCATTCAACCACACTAAATAATCAGCATACTCTAATTTCAATACATGAGACAATGGACACTCGTGTTATATAGTAGGCTTTTGAAATCTGAAATTTCCGCAATGAAAAGGTGTCAATTGAATACTCGAGATATACTGCGGGTTCAACAACTTGAAAAAAAATGTATTCTTGAGGTTTTCGGCGTTAATGATATCGAAAATAATTTGAAGGCACAATTCGACCTGAAAATAATGATTTCTTAAACGGGATAGTACGGATGCGAACGTGTAAAAAACTGCGCCATCCAAAATCGAAACTGATGCAGCACATGCGCCATCCAACAACAATATGGAATAAGAATAAATAAAATTGAATTCTCAGAATAGAAAATTATACTCTCAGCAAGGGAATAAAAAAACAACATCGTTTTGAAGGGATGTCACACTCAAAGCAGTTCCGATGTCAGAAAAATCCGTTTCCAGTTTTATGCACTCATTCGAAAGCGGAAGTATAAAAATATGGAGGCGTTTAAATAATAGCATTTCGAATGAATGTGATCATTTAAAATGACTTCACGTTGGAGTTCACCTCTATTTTTTTTTACAGGACACGTTCGTTGGATTCATCTACTTCCTACACTCTTTCATCATCGTTGAATTTCTTGGATTTTTTGTTATTCTATTACACCACTTTGTCCCAGACCAGTTTCTATTCTCACTTTGTATTTATTACTTTTTTTTTCAAAGAATTTCAATACAAATCAACTTCTGGAAAAATCGCATACTACATCCACGTAGTCCCCGACGCTGTATATTTTCTCATCAGCATCTTCCAATTCTCGCCGTGGATACGACACAGATACATCAACTTGCATCGACCAATGGGGAAAATATATTTGGTTTTACAGCTTTTCTCGATTATTGGGATTATAACTTTATGGTTTGGAGCGAAATTGGACAGTGGAATTGGATTGTATATTTCGATTCCGTTTTTAACCGTTTTTATTGGAAGTATGAAACGATACGACTATGTTTATGTTGGACATTTCAGAGATTAACTCTTTGATGTTTTTTTTTCTTACTGGGAATAGGATTACGGGGTATGCGACCTACAGGAGCGTGGTGGTCAAAGATATTCCGCAACATCAAATTTAGATCATTAGCAATGCGGCGTTCTCGTATGCTATCATATGGATTCGACCTGGTCTCGTACTCTTATTTTTATTGAACTTTAGAAATCCAGGTAAAAAAATATTGCATTCAAAGTCGGGATATACTTTAATAATCTGTTTTGGTTTTTTTTGCTGTTCAGAAGGAACGCAAATGTTTTCGAATTCTAAAATGTCGTTTATTTCTATACTTGCTAGCTTTTGGATTTGCGCGTTGTTTGCAGAATGGTTTATTTACGCCAGATTTTAAAAAGGGTGTATTTGCAAGATTCGGTCAAGGTATGAATACGTTGGAGGATCCGTAAAATACTCTAACCTGTAACTCCCATGTAGATTTACCTCAGAGAATATTGTTGAAGGAGCCTCTAGTTTTACTTCGGGTTGATACACCGCCACCTTCGACTTCATTACCTCGTTCAACTGTTTCAGGCTCTGAATTCACATCTATGAAGCTCATCGAGAAATTCGAATACACCTCATCAAATACTGCGCTTTTTCGATTCCAAATTGTATCCAAGGACTCATCAGAGACAATTCCAGTTGTTCAAATCCCAGCGACAAATCATCTCACCTTGCGCACAACAGTAAACGGAAAAGAGATATTGCGAAGTTGCACGCCAATATCGACGGATCACGACCACGCAAATGGATACGTTGACTTTTTAATCTCTAAATCCAATCCAATACCGTACAGTTTCTCACCCCACATCTCAAAATTGCAATCCGGCTCAGAAATCGACGTACTTCCCAACCCCTACGGAAACTTCTACTCAACAAAACAACCGGAAATTCTGTTAGTTGCAATCGGAAGCGGAATCACACCGATTGATTCGTTGATGCAGAAATTACTCATGGATCCCGGGTTTGAAATGAAAATTAAATTGGTTTTCTTTGCGAAAGGTGGTAATGAGAAAGTTTCTGACGAAGCAGACGGGTCGAGTTTGATAGATACGGCGATTCAAGATTCTGCAAGTGGGAATACCGACCGATTTACCGCTTGCTAATGAGATCTTACAATACCATAAAATCTCGAGTGAAAACACTCCTGTATCTCGATTGGTTACAGTTGATATTCGCGCACCAAAAGATGAATTTTTGTTCCAGTATACCAAAGTAGCGTAAATGTTACGTTTTCGAATACACGCATTACAGTTGATAGTGTTAAAACGCATTTGCCAGATCTCGAGGCTGCAAAGACAATTGCGAGAATGAATAGGGATAGTTGGGATCAGGAATTTGGAGGATCAGTTTGTCTTTTTGTTTGTGGACCAGATGGTGGAACGAGAAGTGTGTGGTGGATTAAAGAAGTTAGCGTACGGTAAAGGTCTCGTTTTTAGTTTTGGAATCAACGGGAGATGAAATAGGTCCAAAGATTATTACATTGATATTCCACTATTTTTTAGAACTCATTGAATATAGCATGATTTCGAAAAAATATTAAATGTGATGTCAGATACAACTAGCAAATATGCATAGCTTTGTTGGGTGCATATTCATTAATTTGCTTAGGTTTCCCGTACTTGCATGAAATACTGCTGTTTTTGAAGCATCTTAAATCGTTGTCGAATTCGATGTGCAAAAATCTACCAGTTCTTTGAATACATCGGTTATCGAATTGTTCAAGTTGGATCGAATCAGTGGTATTTGATGACCAAATCAACCTCATATATTAAGTACATATTTAACATGCTGTAAACGTAATTTTATTCTGATATATCTTTTCTTGTAAAGTCGATCACGAATATGAAGCTAAGCATCGGGTTTGAGGTAATAAACTCCATCCCGTTTCTAAAAAACTTTTTCCTTTTTTGCATGTTTTACCATTCATCATCAGTTCTGATCTGCTTCCTGTTATTTGAGACTGTCTGAGGACAAGACTTCAAGAGCTAGCAATATATCTGGTAGAGATTCAGCAGGAGGAGATCTTTATGGGATGCCAGTCTCGAGGATGTTATTTCAGATTCCTACTCGTAGAGTAGAGTATTTAGCATTATGGTGTAGAAAGATATCTTTGGGATCAATATCGCCGAAAAAATTGTCGCAGAGTTTTTGGCCTCGAGTCTTAATTCCCTTTAAAGTTTTTGAATCGCTCGCAAATGAAGAGGTATTTTTTTGTTTTGCGGTATAGATTTTTAAGTAAAACACTAACGTGAAGAACAATTTTTAATATGACAGGGTTGAAAAAAAATCGACAGCGGACAATTGAAATCCATAAAAGTAATAAAGTACGACTCAGAAACAAATTTTGATGGAAGCGTAAAGAGAAAGAGGGCGGGAATACTAGAGTCAATAAAATATTTCACACTTCTAAATTCTTACTTATACATAAAATATATTCCCCACAAAGTTATACCGACTGAAAAATTTCAGTCCATGCAACCCCATAGAATCTTATAGCTTCAACTTTTGCTTAGCTTTTGCAATCATGCTAATTGCTCAGTATATACGATCTAATATGCACCTATTTCCTGCGGTATCCTCATCTGGGACTACGACAGTGAGTTAAACACTACTGGATCCGTTACAAGTTGATATGCGAGCCAAAGTTGCCGATTGTTTCCGTTGAAACGCATGTGCCGCAACTTGAAGCAAAAATGCTGCGCAGATGTCTAGGGATCATGAAGTTGGAGAGGATCCGATCGTTGATTCAAGAATCTCCCGTTTAGTTGAGATCAAGGACAGAACAGAATTTTTTAAAAGTTATATTATATTGATATTATACTCCCCCATCTTTTGCAATCCTTCAAAATAACATGATTTCGAATTGCTGAATGCTGTGTTTGGTGAAACAAACAAGGAGAATGGCACTGTTGAGTGCGTATTCGTTCAGTCGCCTACGGAGCATTCTCATAGCAATTGTTTGCGTAGTGTTCCTGTACTTTTACTTGTTCCCCGCGCATCCTCCAAACAACATCGACAAAAAGAACTTGGAAATTGAGAAAGATTCTCCCGCAAAACCACAAAACAAGAACCTCCCGCCTGTCGTAAACAACCAAAACAGTAAACCAGTATTCCAAAACATCTTAAAGAAAGCTACCCCTTCTCCGTTCCCTATCCTCCAACTCCCAAAACTCGCCAGAAAAACCGGTCTTGAACCACTGAAAGAACTCGCTCAACTGCAAAAAACATTCTGGAAATCCGGCAATTTAATCGTAAACCTAACAAATGTTGGAATAAACTATCTCTCATGGATTGACCCGCCACCTAAAACCGAATTGTGCATTGTGTCTGCATTCGAAGGTGAATATATCCCTGATTACGTACACGTCTTCATTGAGAGTCTTGCTCGAAATTCCGAATATGCTTCGTTAACGTTATTCACGCATACGAAAACCACCGCACCGGAATCTGCAAATTTCCCAAAAGTTGATGATTTACCTTCAACCACCAGAGTTTTTGATATTGCGACTATCGACCCGACTTACAGATACCGTGGGTTTGCGGGACTTGCTGCAGACAATATTTGCAAACACTTCAACGCAACTCGACAAAATTGCGATAAATTGGAATCTGCTTTTTCAAAATTCCAAGGTCAAGGTGGACCGTTAATCGTTCAACTCCGTGGTTTATTTCCGATAATCTTCTCGCGGTGGATTAACTCTGATCGATGCAATAGTTGGGCATTCGCGGCGCCTGAATTGATTTTTGGTGATTTGAAGAGGTGGTTGGATTCACCAAAGATTTCGTCGGCGGATATTGTTACCATAAACGCGGGTGATCTAGGCAGAGTTTATTTGAGAAAGGAATTTGTGGTTCATAATTTACGAACTCGGCCAGAATATATTCTGAATCTGTGGAAACGGTGTAGTTCGTATTCTACCTTTGAATCCTTGCTGAAAACATTTGAAAAAAGTTCGGATTGGCAAAGTATGGTTGAAGGATGTTATTCAGCCGGTGTGTTGTCGAGTGAGTCTCCAAAACTTTCAGTGATGTTGTTACCGTGGCGATTGGGTGATGTCAGTCCCAACGCTTTCCAGATTTCGAATAAACATTTGACTTATTGCGTTGGACAAGGTACGGCGGAAGTTTGTCGTGGACAGTTGAAATTAGATGTGAAGAAACGTGAGACTGCAGAGAAACAACGAAATTTATTAATCTCCCAAATTGCGGATTCTGATGACGAGCATACCGTAAAGACATTAACGACGAAATTGAGTAAATTAGGACGCCCGGCGTCGTTAGTTTTCACAAACGATACAACGCCAAAGAGCAGTACTGCGACAACGGGTTTATTACAATCAATCGAGTTGAATTTGTTGCAACCGAATTGCAGTCACTGGCTTCCAAAAGAAGAACAAGTATGCGTTGACCAACTTCACAAACTCGAAGCGCACAAATTTGCCTATATCCAAGTCGTAACGACCGGACCATTAGATTCCGTAACTGCCAAATTACTAAAATACGAGCGACCGGCAGATTGGGTCGACCCAGCGATGGTGAAAGGCGTAGCAGAAACGATGGTTGCATTATTCCCAGAAACGTGGTTAAGAGAAGGGAAAGAGATGTTACTGAGTGATGCGAATGTATTGGAAATTACTAAAAAGCTGGTAAAGAGTATTGGACCGTCGTTGGAACGAACGTGGTGGTATACGACGATGAATGGATCGATATTGGTTACAGAGAAGAAGATTATGTTTCATACGTTGCAAGGTCTTTGGTGATCATTTTTAGTTGATTGAATTTTTCTAGAGAGAAAAAAATTGGACGATGATTTGTTTTTTCGTTTTTTATTTTATGAATTTTTTTGTTGTTTTTTTTCAGAAAGTTTATAGATTACTGAATACAATTTGAAATAAGGAAACTGCCGCAATTGGATCTGTGAAAATACCTCAACTTGCAAGTTCAGGAAACATCGCTGTATCGATCCATTGTTTGATTGTGCGATATCTTTATTTCATGGAGAACAGGTATTATAATCAAAAGAAAATGACTTGACATTCGTAAAACTGCGCTTAAAGTTGAACAATTTTTTTGCGTTTGTGTGCGATATGAAAAAATGGGGAAAACCCCCCATTTGTTCGACAATCGCATTTATCGTATAAAAAATTTAGTGGAGAATTTACTGTCGAGCCGGATCCCACAAAGTATCACTCCACCTCCACATTTCGAAGACCAAAGCCGATTTTCAACTTGTGCGAGATGGAGAAGTGATCAAGTCAAAAAAGCGCGAATTGCATGTTACGGTTCGAAGGGGAAGGGAATTTTTTTTTCCAGAATATTCAAAGAGTTCATTTTATTCATTGGTATAAAAACAAATTAATGTTATATCAGATTTCCCGAGCCTTCCGTACATAAATATTGGGACTACGCCAATCCGATCAAATTAAATATGATGAAATTTTTTTACGAAAATAAATCTTGATCTCGATAGTTTTTTCTTAAAATTCCTGTTGTCAGCCTAGATACCGAACGTAGTTTTTGACAGACTGAATTTCTGGAAAGAAATTTTCCCTGTTTCCTACCTGCTTGAGTTTTCTCATGACTGAAGACGCTATTAATAATTATACATTCATTTCTTACCGTCAGGTATGCTTGTGAGTTGCTCGCTGATTCATTTTCTCACCCTCCCTTTAAATTAAATTTGTCTCCTGTTTCAGGCACCCTGCTCGAAGGAGACGGAAACGGTCTACCTTCGCACCCGTGCGAATAATTGTTCTGGAAGGGTGTTCTTGGACAAGTATTCTATCCCGCAAGGCACAGACTGGAAACAGTGTTTACTTGATAACATCGGCAAGACAACGTTTGTTATTTTATTGATTTCGAAAACGACGTTGGAGAGCTTTAAGGCAAATGGAGAACCGGATAATGTTTTATTAGAGTGGGATGTATGTAAAAATCTTATATGCTTTGTTTTCTTCCACGTTTTTGCTACCTTTGAAACGTTAATTTGGCATATAGACAGCGATTACTCGATACTTGGACAAGAAGTTGAAGATTCTCCCTGTATTTTTTAGCGAACCAAACCAAACGAAATTTCAGTTTAGCGGGTTCCCATTGCATGAGAAACCGGCGAAGGATTGCACGCGATTATTTAAGCAAATCTGGGGAGATCGGGAAGATAAACGGACCTCAGATTGAATTTTCAAGGCAGTACGATTTGGAAGCGTTGGATAAATGAATCACGGATTTGTATTTAAAATAACAACTAAAAAAGAATTAGTATTGAAAGGCATTGATATATTCCATTTTTTTACAAAACTAGATGCGCGGGAGGCGAGACGACCACAGTAGCGGCGGAAACCAAGGCTAGTACATCTATATTCTCGACTCACGTCAAGAAACCGCGGTTTTTCGTCGCACGTGACAAAATCCTCGACGACATAAAAACCGTACGTTTGCGGATACATCAACAAGCTTTTCGATCGTACTTTTCGGGGCCGGGAATGGGGAAAACAACGATCGTCACCAAATACGTAACGAGTTTGAAGGCCTCCGGGGACACACGTTACGCGCAGAGAATATGAATTTCGTTGGTTTCTGACAACTCGTTTGAGAAATCCGTTGTAGAGGCTTGTAGGCAATTAAAATTGGCAAAGTGTGAGAATTTTGAACAGGAAAGGGAAAATTTTTCAATTGCGTGGTTCGAAACAAAAAGTACTTGATCATTCTGGATAATGCGGGTGTGAAAGAGACTTTGAAGAATTGTTTGGGAGAATTGCGTGAAATTTCTGGACATGTTTTGATAACGTCTCGAGACGGCAGATATTGATGACGTTTTGGCGACATTGATTCAATTTTTGCTATTGACGCTTGATGATGACGATTCCTCTGTTTCCGGTCATCTTACGATTAGAGACGTTATCCGACGCAAACTTTTGTCGGAAGATTTTCTACCTTTATCTTTTCGTTCCATGGCGGTTTCTGTGATAAAGAAATATTTCCCTGTTCGCGCCAACGATACCTACGAGCCAATTTCGCTAAAATCTGGAACTTCACTACTTCCACACATCTTAGAGCTCGGCACTGCAGCAACGGAGTCGGATTACAAGTTGCCGCTTTGTATTCCGAGGCTGGACGCTTTGCGGAACACGTTTGCTCCTACAGCATCTCCGAAAGCGTATTGGAAATCTCACTTCGTTTGTACACTGGCATACTTGGTTCACGGGTACATCTCGAGGTTGCTGATGCAATTTTTTGCCCTTGCGTTAACGAAACGTAGTCAAAGCGCTTACAATGAAGCTTTAATTTTATTTACTGAGTGTGTTGAGATTCGAGAAACGGTGTATTGTACCAGAAATCATGCAAAGATTGCCGCGGCTATTTATGAACTTGGTAGCGTATACCCTCATAAGGGCAATTATGTGGAGGCAAAAAGGTTGTTGGTGGATTGTATTTCAATTTTCGACCGGGTACATGCGACCAGGGAACATTTCGAAGTCGCTGAGGCAATTTGCACTGTTGGTTCGGTTGCGCAGAACCAGGGCAAATTCGAGGAAGCTGCAAAACTATATTATGAGAGTCTCACAATATTTGAAAAAGTTTTTGGCACACGAGAACATGTCAGTGTTGCTATTACTCTTATAAAATCTTGCCTCACTTTAAAAAGTTCTAATTAGCTACAAAGAAGCGAAGAAACTGTATACGAAGAGCTTAATCATTCAGGAGAAAGTTTACGGGACTAGAGAACACGCCAATGTTGCTACGACCATCCGCTCCCTTGCCGCTCTTGCGCGAAGTTTCGACGAACACGAAGCAGCAAAAGAACTCAATACAGAGTGAACATGCTGCTATCGCTATTACTCTCAACAATCTTGCTTCACTTGCAGGGAACTTGGGAAATTACGAAGAAGCGAAAGAATTGTTTGCCGAGTGTCTTCTGATCAAGGAGAACATGCCAGTGTTGCCACAACTAGGTGCATCTTGGCTCGCTTGCAATAGATCAGGGCAGTTACGAGGAAGCAGTTTCAATATTAGCGGAATCTCTTGCGATTAGTGAACTTGTACACAATGGTCGAAATAACTGGTTGGTTGCGAATATCCTCATCCTTCTGGGAGTTGCCCAAGAGCGAATTGGGAATTTAGAAAGTGCGAAGTCGTATTATCGCATGAGTTTTGAGGCTCAAGCTGAAACCGACAGCGCTGAATCCTCGACGACACTTTTCAATTTATTATCATTAGACGATGCTGGGAGAAACACGTCGTCGTCGGAATCACGACCACCTTCACACGTTGATGTAATCGAAGTGAATAGAAAGCCCGAAGATCATGAGAAACAGCTAGTATTACGTCTGATCTACAGAAAATGAACCACTGCCCGTTGTCTTTGACTGAGATTTGGAGTCGGGATCCCAGAGGCAGCAGTGAATCAGATAAAAGGTTTAATATTTTCAAAGAACAAGTAGTAATATGTATCTATTATGATTTTTTCAATCAATAACGTGTGCTCACTTTTTGTCCAACAATTAAAAAACGTGTTGTGGTACAAATTCCTGGTCACCCAATTTCTCATATTTTCGTAAAGGTCCGGCCGCAAAAAAGCCCGCTTAACCTTCCTGGGGATCCCTCTCACATTTCCAAATTGGTTTTCTTCGTATTTTATTGTTTACTTCTCCAGAAATATGTAAACATCAGTCATCCGGAGTATTTGACAGTTTTTCAAAACGTTTTTTTTTTTTTTTTTCCTCTCTGAAATTTTCTCCCCCTTTCGTTAATCTGCTTCACCAGTATGGGTTCTGAAACTTTGATTTCCGTATACTACGTAATTCCGTTTGCTGGAGTAGTTTTGTCGATTGCAATCATCCCGCTTATCAAGCCTATTGCACACTATTGGGAGAAATACTACTGGATATTCACATTGCTATGGTCCTTGTCATTGGTATGACACAAATAAATCAACATGCGAGTTATTACGTATTGATATCAATGATTTTCTCTAGCTAATTCCGTTTGCAATCCAATACTCGGCTTATTACATGTTTTTTCATTTGGTGAAAACTTTGCAAGACGAGTATCTTCCGTTTATATTGATGGTTGGATCACTGTACATTGTAGCGGGTGGAATCGTATTGGAGGGAAAGTTATCGGGAACTCCATTGACGAATACGTTACTGTTCATCGTCAGCATACCCCTGGTAGGTTATCACGAGCTGCATAATGTCCTTAATAATTCTAATCAAATTTTAATTGTAGTGTTACTTTTTTGGTACAACAGGCGCGAGCATGCTGTTAATCCGACCATTGCTTCGCTCGATATCACATCGCGTGCATGATGCGCATACTGTAGTATTCTTCATCTTTCTGGTTTCGAATGTCATCGGTTCACTCACTCCAGGTATATTTAATCGCATTGTTTGAAATGTTTCGTGTTTCATTGAGTGTTTTCTTTCAGATGGAAATCCCCCGCTCTTTATTGGTTTCTTGAAAGGCGTCGATTTCTTCTGGCCTTTAATCAACGTGTCTCCCATCATGTTTTTAACGACTGGATACCTTTTAATATTCTACTTCTGCTTGGACACGTATTTCTACCGCAAAGAACAATCCATCAAAGCAATTGCTGACGTCGAAAATGCAGATAATGCCGATAAAGAATTAGAAAAAACTTGGATAGACGGAGACGTGATTAATGAAGAAAATACTCCGAAGCAGTCAGGTGCTGGATCACCGGCATCTACGAAAACAGTTTTCCGTGATTCTCCACTCGCGAAAACCCCCGCTTCGAAAATTCAATTTATCGATAATGATCTAACTCCGCTTGCATTAACTCCTTCAACGATTCAGGTCAATTCCGGATCCACATCTTCGAATCCGGATAAAATCGACGACGAAGAAATGACCCCGTTGAATATTAACTCACCAGCTGATATATTATCAAGTCCGACAATGACGATAGTTGGAAATCGTGAAGATGATGGAATTAAGTTAATCGGAGATGAAGAAGACGCATTGCATGTTGAGAAGCAACGATCTCGATGGCTGTTTGCTGAGCGAATGTCGAAAAAGGGAGAGTTTAGAGTTCGTGGATGGAGAAATGTTTTCTTGATCGTTTTGATTGCGGGGATTATTATTGCTTCTGGGTATATTCAAAAGGGATTCCCAGATGCTGGATTTGTTTTGATGGACCATAAAGAATCGAACGAAGAAATGTGAGAAATCTTTCCTTTTCGTTTTTGTGGAGTTTTAATTTCTTATTTTTTGTTTAGCTTTTACAACTATGCGAGTCTTGCACGAGATATATTAATGCTCGTAATTCCGATCGTTTCGTTCTTCATTACTCCAGCACGTATTTTGCTCGAGAACAACTTCACGTGGTCCCCTCTAATCGAAGTAGCAATTTTATTCTTGCACATTTTCATTACACTCGCACCAATCCTGATAATGTTTGAGGAAGGAACAAAGGGTGCGCTGGGGGTTATCATCACCTCTGTTACGCAACCATGGCACTTTTTCTGGATGTCTGGAATTATGTCGTCGTTCTTGGACAACGCACCAACCTATTTACTGTTCTTTAACAGCGCAGGAGGAAACGCAGCGGAGTTGATGACCACAAAGGCAAGGATATTGATGGCGTTGACCGCAGGAAGTTGTTTCTTTGGCGGAGTGACATACATCGGAAATGCACCAAATCTATTGATTAAGAATATAGCTGAGAACAATGGAGTAAAGATGCCGAGCTTCCCGATGTACATTGTTTGGGCGGTTGTTATTTTGTTTCCTATATTTTTGATTGATACCGTGATTTTCTTCCGCTGAAAATGCATACGATTCTTTATTTCATTTTTTCATTTGTGATATTTGGCATTGATCTAATTAAATCTTTCATGTTATAGAATACTGTTTTTTTGCGTGTCTTCTTCCCCTCTTTGTGGTTCCTGTCCCACCGGAATTATTTTTTTTTGAAAGTGTGAATTGAACATGGGAGAAGCAACCGGTGAAATTTCTATTTATTACATAATCCCTTTCCTCGGTCTGGTTCTTTCTATCGCAATCATTCCATTAATTAAGCCCCTGCTTCATTATTGGGAAAAATATTATTGGATTATCGCCGCATTATGGTCGGTCGCTTTAGTAAGTTTTAAGAAATAAACTTTAATAAGTTTTGACTAATATGAAGATTTTTGCAGCTTATACCATTCTCTATTCAATATTCTCCGGGTTACATGGCATATCATTTGGTCTATACTGTAATTGATGAATACCTTCCGTTTGTGTTGATGGTTGGGTCGTTGTATGTTGTAGCAGGAGGAATAGTATTGGAAGGTAAATTACCTGGAACACCATTAACTAATACGTTATTGCTTGCGGTGGGAATTCCATTGGTATTTTTTTTAATTTTTTTTTTTTTACATTTACCTGCTTTCACTCACACATTGAACAAAGTGTCTTCTTCTCGGGACTACGGGTGCGAGTATGATTTTAATCAGACCATTACTTCGCTCAATTTCGCATCGCGTTCATGACACTCATACCGTGATATTTTTCATTTTCCTTGTTTCGAACGTTGCAGGTGCCCTCACTCCAAGTAAATCGTTTTGAATTTGCAAAAATTATCTATTGACTCTAACTGTTTGCTTATTAAATCAACAGATGGAAATCCGCCGGTTTTCATTGGATTTTTGAAGGGCGTTGATTTCTTTTGGCCATTGGCGAATGATTCACTTGTCATGTTACTCACATCTGCGTATTTGCTTGCGGTGTATTTTTTGATGGATTATTATTTTTTCCGTAAGGAGCAGAAGTTACAGGGAAACAGTTTGTTACCACGAGAAACGTCACTGAATGAAAATATTGAAATTGAGAAACGAGCGGAGGATGGTACGCCAAAAGTTGATGAAATTTCGAAAGAGGTGAATTGTAATGAAAAGAATTGTGAAGATGAAAGCTTGAATAAGAGATTGATTCGGGATACAATAAATCGAACGACCGGAGAGGTGTGGGAAGTCGAAGACGATGCAACTGAAGATGGAAACGCGAAACCCTCCGGTGCTGAGGAATCCGAGAAAAGGAAGATCACGTCCTCCATGAAAGCCGCGAAAATGAAACCTTCCACGTCATCGCCGCTTTTACAAAACTCACCGTCACTTCCCCTGCAGAATTCTCCCGCAATACCTTTGCAAAACTCTCCATCACCACTTTCAAAATTTGATAAGAGTCAACAAAACATCCCCAAATTCGATCCTCTCCCGGGGAATTTTTCAACTGTTGGACTGGAACTAACAATTGAATCCACGATGGTGGAAACTTCAAACGACCCAGATTTAATTAAGCACATAACTTCCGACGCAGAGGAAATAATGCACATGGAAAAGCAGAAATCGCGATGGTTGTTGGCGGAGAGACAGTCAAAGAATGGGTTCAGACTGCGGGGATGGCGAAATGTGATTTTGATTTTACTGATTGCGGTCGTTATTATCGTTTCTGGATATATTGAGAAAGGATTTCCTGATGCTGGCTTTCAGGTGATGGAGGATCCTCTTTATCATAAGGAAAAACTGTATGCTTTCTTTAAATTTTTATTTGTATTGATGGAAATTAATCGACATTGTTTCACAAAGCTTTGTCTCCTATGCGAGTCTTGGCCGAGATTTGCTGTTGCTTGCGATTCCCATCATCTCATTCGTCGTCACTCCTGCGAGAATATACATTGAGAACAATTTTACATGGGAACCATTAAACGAAGTCGTTATTTTATTCATCAACATTTTCATCACACTCTCCCCGATACTTATAATGTTTGAGGAAGGGACATCAGGGCCGCTAGGGTTTGTGATTGAATCCGTGACGAAACCATGGCACTTTTTCTGGATTTCTGGTGTGATGTCGGCATTCTTAGATAACGCTCCGACCTACTTGCTATTCTTTGACAGTGCAGGAGGCGACGCACAAGTACTAATGTCGACAAAAGCGCAAATTTTGGCAGCTCTAACCGCGGGAAGTTGTTTCTTTGGAGGAATGACTTATATCGGAAACGCCCCTAATATGTTGATTCGGAATGTAGCGGTCCAGAATGGATTGAACATGCCAAGTTTCTTGATGTATATTGTTTGGGCGGTGGTGATTTTGGTTCCGATATTTTTGATTGACACGGCAATATTTTATTTATAAAAGTTTTTATTTTTTATTTTTCTACTATGGATATTTTTAATTCGTGTGTTTATTGAGAATTTTTTTTCTTTTTTTCGCTGTTCGGTACTTTATTATTTTGGTCACAATCATAAATATCAACATTTAATCCAAGAATTTTTATGCATGGAGGGAAATATTCGAAACTATTCATACGAATTAGATCAAATCCAAGAATTTACTGCCCATTTACGGAACCATTGATTACAAACAATGGACCGCCTTCCGCAGCAATTAAATTTCAAACATTCCTCCATCGGATCTGAACCGTAGGATAGAGGAAAACGTTGACTTTGTTATGGATAAAATCTAGAAAGAAGTTGCAGAAACAATATGTATGCTGCATCGAATTTCGAAATAAAGGTAAAAATTAAACTGAATAATTCATTTTCGTGTTCATTTTCAACTCGATCAGCTGGCAGTTATATTACAACCAAATCCAAAGAACAATTGCAAGTTATACAATAAAACGGTCACAATCCATGAATTTTTAATTACAACACAAGCACAAAATTAATTTAAAATTACCACGCGCAAACAAACCCCGATTGCCAGCAATGAGAACCATCACCATCACATTTAAGGATCACAAAATCATCACCGCCGGACCAGGTATAATAATAAATGGTAATAACGGCGGCTATCCATAAAATTCTAACTCGGCATAAGTTCATATAATCTTCGAACAAGTGTTACCCACCGAAATACATCAAATAGTGTCAACGGAGGATACCAAGCTAAAGAAACCCCATGTTGAAGAGTTTTTAAATACCGCGGTGATTAATTATTTAATGAAATATTCGAATGGACACTTTTATTCCAAGCTGTGGATTCGGTACATAAATATTGTTTTTTGAAAACCGATATTGTTTTAATTAGGCGATTCCAAAGAATACGGCATCCAAGTTGATTCAACCAATCAATCGTTTCCGGTTATCTTTATGATTAGTAGACGTGAAATGAACGTTTGAGTGTATTGAGAGATTCTAAGCTTTGGTCTAAAATTATCCGGACTAAGTTTATGGATGAGAAAATGAGTGTGGCATTTCTCCAGGCAAAAGTGAGACTTGAGAGCGGTGCTTTGGAGATTAAGTGGCGAGCTCGGTTAGTTTCGAAGAGATAATTCCGTTTTTCGAGGGATGGAGTATCTTTCGACCGAACAAATTTAATCAGAGCTCGAGAGCGGATATGAATACTGCGAATAATGGTGATTGTTATACAATGTTTCAGATTGATAAGAAAGCGGTTGTAAAGGGGTAGGAAGAGGTTTCGCTGATTTTGTATATGGTGGTTGTGTTTCGCGTATACTGAGCACGGATTCAGTGCATACTTGATTTATACGTCGAAGAAATAGCTTAGGTTATTAATTTTTTATAGCACAGTACTGTATATTCATTCTCACATCATCCCAGTTTCAGTACACGAACTTCTACCACTATCAATATTCCAAACAACCCACGAGCTCAAAAATAGTATCCAGCACCGCATTATATCTTTCCAGCACAATAAAAAATGAAAACCAAAATTCAAATCATGGTTTTAATTTCCGTGACTCCCACTCCACCCAAAAAAAAAAAACACCAACGGCGACCCTTACCACAAAAATCCACCTTCATGCCTTTTGACTTCCATTCTCGGCCCCATATTCACACGAGTCTCATAAAAAAACTCCTCCAGAATTGTTTTCGAGTGGTTTGGAGTTTTTTTAAATTATCCTTCGAGCGGCATTGTTGATAGAGAGATGACGTATATTTTTTAAAAAAAAATCTGTTTATTTCAAAATTCGTAGAGAATACATACAACGTGGATGTGATTTACATCTGCTTTTTGGCTTTGTGAATGTATCGATGACAAAATATTTCAAATATACGTTGTTCGTGTTTTGGAATGACGTGAAACGTGGGAAAACCGAAAATGGTCGAGTGTTTTTCTCTTGGAAGATGAATCATAATGACTTGGATGTTCCTATGATCCCATCCTACTTTATTCTTTATCAATTAATTTATACTGCAGATTTCAGATTTCACATATCCGCAAATCTCCATATCTTATCGAAATACATTTCTAATCAACCCCGTGATAGAATAACAATCCCCAATCGAGTACCTGGTCCTACAAGCCACGGCTGCGGATGCTTGGCAAAAAATCACGTTCGTCAAAAAAAAAAAAAAAAAAAAACGTTTCTGAATTTTTATTGGTTGAATGGACCAACACGTGCACAAAGAAAGAAAAAACCAGTTCGTTCCACGTTTTTCTGTTATCAATATAAATATCGCGTAATCCCCTTTGCAACGTTGAAAGATAAGAAAAAAGAGACGGGCCGAGGATAATAAGATCTTATAAATCGAATCAAATCAAACGATAAACAAATCAATAAGCAACAAAACTCTTCAACACACAAATCTCTATACATATATCTTCATATCGTTAAAAATGGACTTAAATTGGTGCCCAACCTGCGGAAAACAAATCGAAGATACCGAAACAACTCGATTATACTGTACAGACTCATGCCGGTTACTAGACGAAACACCGATCCAAGAAATCCTCCTTTCATTCTCCCAACAACACCAAAACATCACATCGTCACAATTATCACAAACGTTTTCGATGGGTTCGTCGATTGTAATGTCTACGCCAACGTCGACGACAAGCTCAACAACGAGTAGTCCAGAAACTTCACCGAATTTAAAACCGTGGCAGACGAATACGGCGAGTATACCGAATTTATCGTTAGCGTTTCAGAGTCGGAGTTATCGAAAAAAGTCGAGACGGTTTGAATAGATACTGGGAAGGGAGAAGCTGAAGGAAAAAGGACATTTTTTTAATATTTATTAATGTTACTGAAACAGCAGTACAAAAAAAAACTATAAAATAAAATAATTACTTTTGGCATCATAAAGAGTTCTTGGTTTTACTTTATAACTTCAAAACTTAATTTATCACTTAAAATAAATCCTTTTTCAGTAGCTTTTAATCCAACCCTCTCGCTTTTTTCCATAACCCACTCCAATAACCCTTCCGATTCATAATCTTCAACTTTATTTAAATCTAGTACCATCTCCCATACTTCCTCACTCGAAAATTTCTGATTTGGGGAATATTTTTGGAGGTGGGGAATTAGATTTTGTAGACGGACACCGTCAACCATTCGAAACCCAAACAAAAGAATCTCACGAAGTGTTTCTACAGCACTCATTTGCTCCTGTTTGCGAATTCCATGTGAAATTTCCGGTGAAAGGCATTGGTTATAATAAGCTTCAGGTTCCAAAATCCGGAAAGTTTTAAACCTCTTCACACCATTATCCGCAATTGGAAGGTAAATTCGACCATGAGCGCCGGGTCCAACGCCAATGTAATCTTGGCCGTGCCAGTACATTAAATTATGTCGGGATTTGTTCTGGGGTGATGAGGAGTGGTGGAATGATGAGACTTCGTATTGCGTGAAACCTAATTCTGTGAGTGAAGATACTGTGTGTGTGTAGAATTCGGCTTTTTCGTCGTTTGTGAATTCGGTTAGTTTTTGGGGGGAAGGGGAGTGGAGGGATTTGTAGAGGGGTGTACCGCGTTCGTAGGTAAGTTCGTAAGCGGAGATATGATTCGGAGAGAATAATTCCACGACAGAGGATAATTCATCTTTCCATTCAGAAAGTTTTTGGTTTGGTCGAGAGTATATCATATCAATAGATAAATCCAACTTTTCTCGATTGAAATTCGATAAAATGTTTGCGGATGATTTTATATCGGAGACAGTGTGGTTGCGGTTGAATAGTTTTAGGTCAGTTGCGTTTAGAGATTGGATTCCGAGGGATAAGCGGGTTAGACCGGCATCGAGGAGGGTAGGGAGAGTGTTTTTGAGGAAGGAAGGGGTTGGGTTTGATTCGAGAGAAATGTGCAGGTTTTTGGTCGTGTTGAAGTTTTGTTTGATGAAGGAGACAATCGAGAGAAAGGATTCAGGCTGGAAGAAAAGGTAAGACAAGCAAGGGAGAGGAAGAGGAGGATACATGCAAGAGATCAGGCGAGCCACCGCCAAAGTACAGCGAGGACACCGAGTGAGTAGAAGCGAGAGAGTAGCGGAGGTCATTGAGCACAGCCGCGGAGTAGCGAGACCGAGCGGAGTGGGCTAGAGGGTACTTGTTGAAGTTGCAGTAGGTGCATATCCGCGGGCAGTAGGGGAAGTGGATGTACACACTCGTTGCTGGCATTGGAAATGGCACCCATGGCCCAAGCGTATGCGTCTCTGCTGGCCACTGATCTCTCCCACCGCCGTGACTGCATCGCTGCTTCTGATCCCCCTCCCTCTCGATCTGCGATGGAAACCAACTTCCTAGCCCCCTTTGATCCCTCCCGCTTACTCAAGCAACTCTCGGTGAGCCCCACTGCAAATGATCCCTTGTACAATGCGCTCTCTCTGAATCTGATGGCTGATGTTGATCTGTTGGATATCGTCTCGTTCTACAACTCCATCCCCGATCTGGCTCTCAAATCAAGCTTGGATAAATCAAAAAGATCTTCTACGGTTCATACAGCTACTGATAAACCCGTCTGCGAAAAAAGAAATGATAGAAGGTACCTTCTGATTTGCTTTGATTCATGTTAGACTTGCATTATTGATGAAACGTTGTTTCAGAATTATTCATAACATTTTATCGAATGCTTAATGTACAGCGAAAGCATTGTTAAAAAATAAAAACTCCCATTTTTATTTTTCACTTTCCAAAAAAAAAAACCGTGTATGAATTCTCGAAAGAAAAAACAAATAATTCCCAAATTCCCTCCATCCGTTTGATATCATAAAATATAATATATATATAAACAATCCCTTTACCACACTACACTATCCAATCAATTAACCCAACTCTCCTCAACAACCTCTTTAACCCGCTTATTATACTCCTTCTTATTCTCCACAAACAACCTCGCCGCCTCCGCATTCGCCGGACTACTCGGATTCGGATCATGCAACAAACTCTGCACACTAGTCAATATCGCACTAACATCATACGTCGGACTCCATCGATTCTGTAATATATCCAAACATAAATCCCCATTCGCGTATACATTGGGGTGAAACATTTTTGATAAAAATTTCACGGACGGTGGTTTGGTTGGGTACGATTCGTCGAATTGAAGCGTTAGTTTGAATGTGCCGTCTTCGAAGGGGGTTTCTTCCGGACCGAAAATTACTGCGTTCCATAATAGAACGTTGTCGGGGGTCGGGGCCCCGCTTATTCCTTCCGGTGGGTCCGATTGCAGGCGTTTAAAGTCTCGCATTAATCTTCGTCTGGCTGGTGTTGACATCTTTCTGAGTATAGAGGGGTTTAGCGGGTGATGGTTTTTTTTCTCCTTTTTTTTGGTTGACTTTTGATCACACAATCAATCACATGATTCATCACAACGAGTTCTGTGAAATCATTGCAAGATCTCGCTAAAGTTCAATAAATTATTAAAAGAAATGTTGAGAACAGCGTCACTGAGCTTTTGAGGGCTTGAAAGTTGTTGTTTTCGATTGGTAAATACCAGAAAATTGTGAGATCTTGAATCTCAGATATCATATTTTAGTTTAAAATCCTTTTCAAAAGCTTTAATCCCAAACATTTTAATTTGCTTCACTTTCGCATTTCTGAATCGCTTTGCAGTCTCGATCATTTTTCTGTTTTGAGCAAAATGAGTGGAGTTTGTGGCCAATGAGACAAATGAACACGCATCTTTTCATCTTTGTTGATCAAGAATTCTTTGGTGGATTTAATTTTACAAAGCAAAACGAAAACCGATTAAACGTTTCATATCTGATTTGGCGGTGATTCGTATTTTGGGATTTGAATTTGTAACCCTTTGATTTTCTCAGACAAAATTTGATTTATATAGCGTATCATATACACGTAGCATATAAAATAAAGCGTGGTAATGCTCTGATATTCGACAACGCCTGATACCAAGAACAAATTTTCCACCCCAGCAAAGCCTCAAAATAAGGCGTGTTTGTTTGAACTCTTACTATTTAAAATGAGCTCCAGCGATGGTTCCAGTGCAATTCCCAGCGTGTATCTCTGTCCACTGACTCTTTCCGTCATGAATGATCCCGTTATCGACAGAGAAGGCCAGTCTTACGAACGCGCGGCAATTGTCCAATGGCTACAAACAAACAATTCCTCGCCGTTGTCTAGAAAACCCATAAAACTCGACGACTTGGTCCCCAACAGAGCCCTGAAAACACTCATTGAAATGTCGGGTGTCGCGGCCGTCGAAAAGAAAAAGGAGGAAGAGGCTGAATTGGAGAAAAAGAAATTAAGGGTTTTGAGGAAATGTTTTTATTGTGGAATTACGTTTAGAAGTTCGTGGTTTATGTGCGTTGTTTGTCCCGACTCTCCAGGTACAGATTCTTTGTTCTTGTTTCACTGTTGATTTCTTAAATTTAAATTTTAACTGTTTTTTGTTAGAACTTTGTCGAGGTTGTAAATCGTATCACCCCGAATCACATTATCTAGTAAAACTAAACCCCGACTCTCCACAAGCCAAAATTCCCCTCTACGAAGCACACCACTTTATCACATCCACATTCGTCACATCAACCTGGGACATTACAACCCCCACGCTAAACCAACTTATCCAATGTAATGTCTGCGGAATTCTAAGTTTCGAAGGACCGCGGTGGGTGTGTATTGATTGCGAAGATTACGATTTATGTTCAGAGTGTGAGTTGAACAGTATGGACAATCATGAAAAGTTTCATCGCTTTATGAAATTGGAGTGGGACAAAAATCGGAAATTACATTTTGGAGTTACGTGTGATGAGTGTGGGGAGTTGAATATTGAAGGGTCGCGGTATAAATGTTTATCTTGTACCGATTATGGTGAGTACACTTTTTCTTTTTTTCGTTTTGTTTTTTTTTTGTAAAATTATTATCTGACGAATTCGTTGCACAATAGATCTGTGCTCGAGCTGTGTTTATACACCACCGCGAAATACCAGTTCCTCGCATCAACTTTACCACAGTACAGTAAAGATTACGCATTCGTTTGAGAATCCTTTCACGACCAGCAGTGGCTCGCTTCGTAGTGATCTTGGGAAATGGATCATATCGTCAATTAATCTAGATTTAAACAAATCTGGAGTACATTGCGGAGTCATTTGTCGAGCGTGCAACGAAGAGATTTGCGGGACTCGATATGCTTGTTTGCAATGTGAAGATTACGGTGGGATTTATATTTTTTTTTTTTCATTGCGTGAAAGCTGATATACTTTGTAGATCTTTGTCGGACTTGTCAGCTTAGTTCGCATGCGATTCACCCAGCCGATCATAATTTATTGAGTATCCCATGGAGGAACGATTTGTAAGTTTCTTACTCTTGATACAAAAAAAATGGATAATTAACTGTAGAATTTACAGAACAAACGTACACTATGATATCGTCTGTGACGGATGCCAGCAAAGTAATTTTTCAGGAATAAGATACAAGTGCGCATCGTGTCCTGATTTTGGTCAGTTTAATCAACTTAGATTATTAATTTTGGTTTTATTGATGTAACAACATCTCTCACAGATCTCTGCGAAAAATGCTATATAAAAAACCCAAAACACACACCACAAAAACACGACATAAAACATAAACCCTCCCTACTAAACCTCACGCTAAGCCTAAACCGTAACAAACCGCAAAAACACGATTTCCTGCGAATCCGGTTCGCGTTGACTCGGCAGGGTTCAGCGCAATTACATGAATTGATTAATGAAAAGTTGAGGAAAGATGATAAAAAGGAGAAATTGGCGAGGTATTTCCAGCGGTGTACGACGGGTGTTTGTGCAAAGTGTTTTGGTGCGATGGATGTGGAGAATAAGTGTGGTGTTGTTTGTTTGGGGTGTGAAGATTACCGTATGTTTTTAAATTTTCGTGGATTGGATTTTTGTGTCTAGTTATTTACTTTTTTATTGTGCTTTTTGGTAGGAATTTGCTCGCGATGTGGTGATGAGGAATTAAATCATTATGAGTATCATACGGATGATGCTTGGAATGAGGTTCATCCTTTTATTGTATTTTCTTGAATAATTTTTGTATTTTTGGTTTATGTTCTTTTTTCATTCTATTTTTGCATCTTTAATATAATATCTCTTGACATCTTAAATATGAATTTTTGAGCAAACGGTTCATCTGGTCACCTTTTCTTCTGAAACTCGTAATGAAATCCGAGAATAATTAATGTTTTCTTGAACCGTGTTTTCTTTAATATCATCAATAACCTGTTTATTTTTCTGCTCATTCAAAACCCCAGAAAAAATATTTTATATTCATAAACTTTGAATTCGAGATAATCAAGTTGATATAGATTCTTATAAAAAGTGAAAATGATAAAGTCTATAAAGTCCAAACTGAGAAAGTGTATTTTCAGTGGTTTTGGTACAGCTCGCCGGACCATACTTGCAAATATCGGGTGCAATACTTCAAGAAATAATTCACGTGGAAGCGATGGTTCCGCTCACACCGCTCTTGCCTGGATTCAACAAAGAAAAGAGCTTTACAGCGATTGCGCACATTTTCCGGAATCTGTCTGTGCTGTTGGCGGATCTGGTTGAGTTTTACAACACTGTCGCACTACTCGATGAAGATGACAGCCAAAGGTTCTTTCCATTCATAAAAGAGATTGAAAACAGAAAGAACGAAGGAAAAGCTGAAATTGCACTATGCGCGGTAAAGTTTGACAATATGTTTGGTTGGTGTAATATGTCATTCATCTTTATAGTAATGAAGCATTTCAAACACGGAATTTCAAAGCGCACTCTGGAAATCAAAGTTTATTTCAAGCTGAACTTCGTGATGCACATGGAAAGGTGGTTGACAATGATATCGTCAAAGTTGTAAACCGATACGGCAAGGAAGTTCATGCGTTTGCAGATGACAGGAGATTCACACCCAGATTATATTACGCATCTGAAATGAACGAGTTTCCCTATTTTCGAATTGCTGTAATGAGATTTCTTGAAGGCGATACAATTTTTGATAAAAAAATGCCAGGAGAATTGCTTGATGAATTGAAGAGGAATCTGGTAGAGCTGCACAGGGAAGGCTTTTTCGGGGATGTTCGGGACGTGAATATCATTTTGGCAGGTGGAAAGCTATACTTGATTGATCTCGATTGGTCGGAAAAAGAAAGTATCGTCATATCCATATAGTGTTGAAACAAAAGCTGTTTGCAGTCCCAATAGTGTGGAGGGATTAGTGAAGATTTTAGTTAGTGATTATATTTGGATGTGAAATTAATTGAATAAAATGCCATTATAGTACAGTTTATTAAATACGAAGGATCAAAAAAAATTTTAATTCTTTTAGCTATACCGTGGTTTCTTTACTGGAAACCGTTTTATTCTTTTGCTCATTCAAAAACCCATCAAAAGTATTCATGAACGAGAGCTGAACGATATGCGATTTGGCTGCATCAAAAACATTTCTCAGCAGTATCGCTTTCTCCAGTTTTGATTGATGCGCAATCTTTAACGAGTCTCCATAAATCGATTCCATTCGTTCATCTATCAGGTTTGCTGTTTGAAACGCTTGCAGAATTTCGGTTTGTATTTCACTTGAGATGTTGATTTCGAATGCAGCCCCAGGAAGTATAAATATACGTAGGATTTCGACATACTTTGGGATGAGTTGTGACGGAACCTCGAGAGAATTAGTCGTTTCAGTTTGAGTTTGAATATTATCCTCAGATTTCGTATTAATAATCCTTATTTCTTTCTTTGGGGTTAGAAGCAATTTATTGGCCATGGCTTCTCGAGAAACATTTTTCAGTGCTTCTAGGAAAAGTGCGCTTTCCAAAGAGAAATCTAATGATAAAAAGTTAGTACACAGATGTGGGTTTAAAACAGATATATTTACCATGTACGCAATATTGTTTAAACTCTGTAAAATATCATTATCACACAAATAAAATAGAATTGTAAATTTCATACCTTCAAACAAAATTGGGTCGTCAAGCATTGTGTAGAATGACTCGATAGTATACGTCAACTTGGCGTCGTGATGCATTTGATGACGGAAAGTCTTGATTACTGGTAAAACTACCGCAAACACATGTGCAACAAATGTATAAACCGTCAGAAAATTTATACGTGGAAAGTAAGTCGAGATGCCTAGTTGGTCTGAAACGAAATATATAATTGTTGCTGGAACTGAAGAGAAAATCTACGTACAAAAAACAAGGTTAATGTTTTTATGCTTGAACAGATTTATCGGTCCGGCTTACTGAAATTATAATCTCCTCTTTTATTCCCAGCGCATCTTGCACTGGTCTTAGTTTCCAAATCAACCAAGGACAGAGCCCAAGATATATCGCGGCAGTGATGAAAAGTATGGGATACCTATATCAAAATTGAGTCAAATTTTAATCACGACAAATTAAATATTTGAAATCTTTCCATTCAATTGATGCCAAAGAACCTCCAGAAGCACAAGGGGAGTAGGTCACAACGGGATATATTCCATAAACGTTGGATGTGAATCCAATTACAATTAAAATAATAAACTATTTGGAAGAGTGATATATTCAAATAAAAAGCGAAGATTTTTTCTACCTCGACGAGCAAAAATAATCCAACAAGACGGGTGAGTGTTTTATCGGTAATTTGATAGCGATTCTTATAAAACCTTACAGAAATTGAGGTCAAATTTTAGTAAGTTTGGTTGAAAAAAAAACAAAAACTTTTAATATTGTTTACCAGTTCATTTTGAATTGTGCCGAGGCTTCTCCAAAACTTAAGAGAGTGTTTTGATCACCAGTTTGGGTTCGCGGCGTCTCATTCGATAAAATTTTTAATTTTTCATTCGAAAGATTCCACACAAACCACAATCTTATTCTATTTGATCATGTTTGAAATCAATAGAAGGAAAGCAAGATGTATTAATTATATACCCCTTTAATGCAATGCAGAATAGTCCACAACCGTTACTTATATACACACATATCAGTAAAGCAATGCACGGCAGTGTCCATCCGACTTCTTCCACGGTTTCGTTGTACGTCAACACTGTAATATACGAAAATCCCAAAAAGACTTGAACCAGGGTTAACCAATATGACCTTTTCGCAATATGGTAATTCTTCCGACGCAAAATATATAGACCCGTTGTTAGAATTATAATTGTTGCAATCACGCTGTACATAGCTCTCGTAATCGATTGCTGGAGTGGTGTCCGAAGATTTGCTGCATTCATTATTGTTTAAAAACAATGGTAATCAAAGAAGCTGTTTGTAAATAACCAATCAGCGATATAATTTTCAAAGGTTTGCATTCGGATTGGTTCCAACCCTTTGAACTTTGAAAAAACAATACATGGAAAAATACATCTTAAAAAAAATAGCAGATCAACGAGTTTTTCATTCTAATAACTGCATTAGATCGTGCACATTGCTAACTCGAGCAGTCGGAGCGTTTCTCATCTGAAACTTCAATTACAGGTATTTCATTCTGGACGTTAGATCACGCTCGCGCTTGAAAATCTGAGCCCCACGTTTGCGAAACAGACGTATCTTGATTTACAAACGCACATTGCACTGCAGGTTTCCGCTGAAGTATGCTTTATTGTATGTAAACCAGGCGAAAGGCACAGAAATGGGAATAAGTTCATCCAAGATAACGGCAGCAGATAAATCGCTACTCGACATAAAAATCCAACGCGACAAATTAAAACAATATATAACTCGTCTCTCTCTCCTCCACTCTCAAGCACATTCCCAAACGCTGAAAAATGTCGCTGCAAAGAACATTCCCTCCGCTAAACTTTCCCTGAAAAAAGAAAAATACTTCTACAACCAATTAGAACAAGTACAGAATCAACTCTCAAACCTCGAACACTTGGTGTCGGAAATTGAATATAAGCGGGTGGAAGTTGGTGTGTTGGATGGTTTGAAGAAGGGAAACGAGATTTTGAAAGGATTAAATGAGCAGTTGAAGGTTTTGGATGTAGAGAAGGTTTTAGATGATTTACAGGACGGTGTAGAGTATCAGAAAGAAATTGATGATTTAATTAGTGGAGTTGTGAATATGGACGATGAGGAGATTGAAATGGAGTTGGAGAAACTAAGAGAAGAGGAAGAAAGACCGGTAAAATTGCCAGATGTGCCGGTTACTGATATTCCCCAAACAGTTAATGTTGGCAAAGAGGAGATTGAATTTCCCGAGATTCCAGATACTGCGGTGCAAGTGAAACCGGAGAAAGAAACGAGCAAGAAGGTTCAAGTTTTGGCAGAATGACATTTTCAACTATAGCATACTACATATTAAATAAACTGAAATTCAAGCAAACCCTAAAATTTCCGCTCTCCAAATTCCTCGTAATATTTTCGAAACATCTGCTCATGATATTTACAAATGTGTCTATTGAATAGTGAATCTTGGAAAAATCGAACGATTGAAGTTGATATGCAAGTTGAGTCATCCTGGACTTTTGGTAAAGGCCAAAAAATCAGATCATATTCAGCAAAACTCCGCAAAATTAATTTGATTCATTCCCTCTCCAATGTCTCAACCCGTAATAAAGATTAAAAAAGTTACTCCCATCAATTCATCAAAGCTGAAAAAGGTAATTCTGGTGTTTAGTGTGAAATTATGCAGTGCTAAAATTTCGGTTGTGTATAGAAATATGAGGTAGTTATAATCGGAGGAGGTATTTTAGGATGCGCTGCTGCTGCTGCTCTTGGAAATGATGGCAGAGAAGTTCTATTGATTGAACGAGATTGGAAAGAACCGGATAGAATTGTTGGTGAACTCTTGCAACCTGGGGGTGTGAAAGCTTTGCAAGAATTAGGATTAGCTGGTAATTTAGATTTACTCACGTTTTTATGCCTACTCATTGCAAATATTTCTTGATAACCTTGAAAAAGATACTTTAAATGATATTGACGGTATCACTGTGAACGGATACGCTGTAATCAGTTCTTCCGATGACGTCGTTTTACCATATCCCAATATTCCCAATCAACCGATCCAAGGAGTCTCGTTTCACCATGGTAGATTTGTGATGAAACTTCGTGAAGCGGCAGAGAAGGCAAAAAACGTGACATGTTTGGAAGCGACGGCGACAGACCTTCTTTACGAATCGAACGTTATCATTGGGGTAAAAGTATCGATAAAAAATTCGACGGACGTGGAGGAGTTGGATATAAACGCTGATTTGACTCTGATATGTGATGGATGTTTTTCAAAGTTTCGTAAAGGATTGGTTAAATACGATCCAGCTTTGAAAAGTCATTTCGCTGGGTAAATCATCTTTTCAGATAGATTCGAATATTCCCTTGCTAAAGTTTGCTTTTTTGATAGATTAATATTGGAAAACTGCACACTTCCCTATCCTAATCACGGCCATGTGGTTTTAGTCGATCCCTCACCAATTCTTCTTTATCAAATCGGAACAAATGATACACGAATTTTAGTTGACATTCCCGGAAGGTTACCATCATCAACTCCCTCCGAGAAAGAAACCGAATCCCCTATGGTGAAATACATGAAAAACTTCGTTCTGCCACAACTTCCGAAGCAAGTTCACTCTTCGTTTTTGGATGCGTTGGCGACGCAGAAAGTCCGAGTAATGCCAAACTCTTGGTTACCGCCATCCGATCATAAATTAAAGGGTGGAATTATATTAGGCGATGCGTTTAATATGCGACATCCATTAACGGGAGGAGGAATGACGGTAGCGTTTTGGGATGTGGTGCACCTGCGAAATGCGTTAAGCGTGAAAAAGATACCGTTGCTAACAGACGTGCCGTCGGTGCAAAAGGAGATGAAAGTTCAAGTATACGAGAGAGGAAACGTTGCCTTGGCAGTAAATATGTTGGCGATGATGTTGTACGCGTTGTTTTCTGGCGCAAACGAGGAATTGAAGATTTTACGAAATGGGTGTTTTGCATATTTCAAATTGGGAGGTAGTTGTGTTTCCACGCCCGTCGGATTACTGGGAGGGTAATGTTTATTTTTTTTTTCGATCGCTATTTCGCTCAAATTGCTGATCTAATTTGTATTTAATAGCATAATCCAATCTCCAGCGGCGCTATTTTACCACTTTTTTGCAGTCGCTGCTTATTCAGTGATTGTGTTTTTGTTAAATGAACCTCTTTATATGCTTCCAGTTAATCTGGTTAAGAGTTTTTTGGTTTTGTTAATGAGTGTGCGGGTATTTTTGGAATATTTTTGGAGAGAAGGATTTGGATTATAGATTTTTTAAAATATGAATAGATTGAACGATTATTTTATGAGGAGACATCTACCATACACGCACCAGAACAAACGTTGGATTAAGAAGATAGTATCACAGTGTCCGATCAATTCCATATATTGATACAATAAAGTCTTTCAATCTGCATTGTTTCAATATTCTTTAGTTGCTTTCATGCGTTGCTTGTTGAATATTTTGAGCGAATACGATTGGGATACAGGATGAAATGGAAATGAAATTATGTTGGGTTAATGCAGTATAAATAGATCATGGATTGTGTAATCGTGGAATCGAACGGCTCAAACATCGGCAACACAGTTACACAACGAATCATATAAAAAGAAAATTTTTTCTTTATTTCTCCGTGCTGTTTATTTTCTATCTATTTCGAGTTTGCATTGTTTAAATTAAATGTGCGTTCTATTGTCTTTTTTTCTGTATTGCTATCATATAAACTCCAAATTTGCTTTGTAACAGATCAATTAACATGCAATCGCTGCTACGAACTTCACTTCGATATCCTCTTCTTCGCTCCCGAGCACCACTCTTACCACGCACTACCACCCTCCTTCCTCGAACTTTGTCAATCATTCCCAGCAGAGTTTCATATGCAACTGCTACTCCGGAACCAAAGAATCTCTCACAGGCAGAAGCATTCTTGAACGGGCCATCAGCTACTTACATCGAGGAAATGTATACGGCCTGGTTACAAAACCCAGCCAGTGTACATTTGTCCTGGCAGGTTTATTTCAGGTAATGATTCCCTATGCGTTTTTGAAGAAGAATTAAGTTTGGAGTGACTGATTTGAATCTTTATCCATCCATTTATTTTTACGTTTAGTGTTTGTTTATTTAGAATATAATCTAATTAATTTTTTTATTCAGAAACATGTTATCGGAAGGAAAATACCCCGCTTTCATGCCTCCACCAAACATTATCCCGCAAGCCGCCAGCACATTAACATTTTCAGAATCACCATCCGAAGTCGAGAATATGTTATCCGCATACATCCCAACTGACGAAATTATGGAGCACATGAAAGTGCAGTTGATGGTTAGAGCGTATCAAGTTCGAGGACATCATTTAGCTAGAATCGATCCGCTGGAAATTATCAACGCTGATATTCAAAATGCACCAGAATTGGACTATAAGCATTATGGATTTGGGGAGGCTGATTTGGACAGAAAGTTTTTCCTTGGTACTACTCAGACTGCAGATCGACTTTTAAAATAAATTGATTGAATTAATTTTCATTTTTGTAGGTTCCGGTATTCTTCCAGGATTTTTGGAGGAGGGAGAGAGGAAATTGACTCTGCGTGATTTATTGGATAAATTGCAGAAAACTTATTGTAAGAAATTACATATCCTCTATCGACCATAAATATCTAAAATAGATACTTTTGAAATTAGGCGGCTCAATTGGTATCGAATACGGTCATATTCCAGATCGAATTCAGTGCGATTGGATCAGAGAAAAATTCGAAGTTCCAACCCGATATCAGTACACGAAAGAACAGAAGCACATGATTTTGGATCGATTATTATGGTCGGATTTGTTTGAGAAATTTGTTGCAACGAAGTATCCAACTGAGAAACGATTTGGTGTTGAAGGTTGTGAAGCTTTGATTCCAGGAATGAAAGCGTTGGTATGTCGCCCATTTAATATTTCTGAATTGAAATTTAATTTTATTATTCAAGATCGATCAATCGGTTGAATTTGGAGT